>JANAVB010040419.1:23748100-23988100 GCA_029216955.1 Iris pallida | reverse complement strand
CTGTGGCTTCACTTAGCATTGGAAGATACGGGTGTACTAGCAGGCAGAAACCTAGAGATTAGATAGATGTGGTATCAGTTTCATTAAATGTAAGAACTTTGTATTTTCTCTAAATATAAATGTTGTAAATGTTGTAATTGATTTAGAAATGTGAATGAGCAATAAATGTTATATTTTGTGATTTTGAGCATCTTGGCTGTGACAGCGTTCTACCGTCGATTCTGCGGCGTAGGCTGGCTTGGACACGTCTCGTATCTGTAAAACGGGTGTTGAAGCATGGAAAAGAACAGAAAAGTCCATGCGGCCCAAAACAGAGAGAGTCTCATGCGGTTCAAAGAATCCCTTAAATCTTTATGCGGCTCAAGAGTCCTTTAGAGCTTCATGCGGCTCAAAAGTCCTTCGGAGCCTCATACGGCTCAGAAATCCCAATAGCTCCATGCGGCTCGGGTAAAAGCCACGTGGCCCTATGCGGTTTGCCTCTACAGTTGGCCATCAAGCAACGGCCTCATTTAATACTCTGACGTAACACGGCAGCTCTGACATAAAGGTGAATTGACAGCTCTGACATAAAGCTGCAATGATGACTCTGACATAATGGCGCGCTCCTAGGGAAACGAAAAAAATCGTTATAGCTGGTACGATCCACCAATTTCGAAGCTCCCTATGCGGCTACCATCCTTCATGCGGTAGCCACTCCCAAACGGCTGCTACTCCCATGCGGCTCGGATCGTGGGGTCCACCCTCATGCGGTTCCGATTTTGGGAAGCCACACCCATGCGGCTCTGACACGTGGCCACCCTTATGCGGTTCGGTTGGGGGCTAACCCATGCGGCTACTACTCCCATGCGGCTCGGATCATGGGGGCCACCCTCATGCGGATCGGAATAATGGACTTCCATGCGGTTCAGATAAGGCCACCCTTATGCGGCTCTGACATGAGGCCACACTCATGCGGCCCAACTATGACAGTCCTCCATGCGGATCGCAGCAGTTGGGACACGTGGCAGGAGTTGATCAAATCCCAACAATCCAGATTTATGGCAATCGACATAACAGGCAATTGGGACACGTGGCAGGAGATTGACAAAGATTTATTCACTCGGATTTGCTGATATCAACAAATCATCACGATGCAGATTTGTTGCAATCAACATTAACTGCCCATGCAGATTTGTTGTAATCAACATTAATTGCCTACGCAGATTTGGTGCAATCAACATTAACTGCCAGATTTGTTACAATCAATATTGACAGCCCAGATTAATTTCCAACAAACAAGATCAAGGCAAATCGTAACCAATCCCTAACCGCCCACTTTTCAAGGAGCAATCTTTGTAAACCCTACTTATCACACTCCACTCCTATAAATAGCAAGGTGCCATTCCCTTGCAAAAGGACAGACAAAAAAGAGAACAAAGAGACACACACAGAGAGAGCGGTGGCGCACAGAAGAATCTCCCCACACATCCTGAGAGCATTTCTTCATCAGAGCCAAGGCTACATCCGATCGCCCAAGGAGTAAGGCAGAGTTGATAGCACTCTCCCGAGCCTCTACCGTCATCCCCCAGAAAAACTAAACAATTATACTTAGATTGCTGTACCTAGGTTTTCATTCCTAGGCTTTCTTTGTACGAGCGAGTTTGTATTGTGAAGTAAGAGTCCAGTCCTTCCATAAAACTGTTCTGTTCTTTTACAATCAATGGCAAACAGGATGGCGACTCGGCTGGGACTAACTTCTCCACGGCTGAGGAGTTGGTGACGCAATCGGACGCAGTCAAACTTGTCTCCACTCAACTGATGCTGGTCGTCCGCTTCGACCAGCAGGCGTTTGAGAAATGCTCTCCGACGGGAGCGCTGTCCCGGTCCAGAAGCGAGCCGGCACGAAGAAGGCTCGCAGGGAGTGGAGGCCCAAAACTGCTGCTCCTCTCCAAGCTCTGGAAGAAGTATTCTCTGCTGCCCGACATGGCACAGAAGACTCACATGCGGCCCCACTTCAGGCCACAGAGGACCCTGCTGTCCCCAAGTCTGGCAAAGGAAAGCACTATGATGCTGGACTTGCGGGAGCAAATGGGAACTCTGTGCAGTCCAAGAAGAAGCGGCATATGGGCGCCAGCCGCATGAAAGCTCATGCGGCCACCAATCCCAGCCGCATACAGAAGGCTCATGCGGCCACGAGCTTCAGCCACATACAGAAAGCTCATGCGGCCGCCAATCTCAACCGCATGCGGACCGCTCATGCGGCCACCTATCCTAGCCGCATGTAGCATGCTTATACGACCGCCAAGCCTAGCCGCAGGGAGATGGCTCATGCGGCATCTAATCCCAGCCGAAGACAATCCGCCCTATGCGGCTCAGGTTCAGTCTTCGACCGCCTCTCATGCGGTCCTGACCTCAGATGCTTCCAGGAAGATGTGCCAGAATCTGTACGGCACAACTTCCAGCCGCAGACAATCTGCCCTATGCGGCTCAGGTTCAGTCTTCGACCGCCTCTTATGCGGTCCTGACCTCAGATGCTCCCAGGAAGATGTGCCAGAATCTGTACGTCACAGCTTGGACTCTTCCTACTACGTGCCATTGGGTGCTAGAGCGAAGAAGTCTAGGACTGCGCGGGCTCGTCGAGCTCAGTCAACTGTCCTAACTTTTAACTATCAGGGAGTCCCGCTAACTGTTACGCGGGCCTCTGATGGAAAGTTGTACAAAACTACCCGTGTCCAACCCCCGGCGGCCAACAGATAGGGTGGTTCTCAAGAGTCTCCCAACAATGATCATGGGCAAGTACTTTTACTAGCCCCACGTCAAGGAGCAAACATGATACCAACACACTCGTGTGCTCGGGACTCCCGGGCCCACAAAACGAGTGTAAAGGTTCTTCGAGATGCACTTGACTTGCGTGATGTGATCCTTCACAAGCGCAAGGAAAGAGAAGAAACCTTGGTGTGCAGAGAGTCCTTCCGTGGACATCACTTCACTCAAGTCATTGTCAACTACTGCTGCAACAAGACAGTGTTTGCCATTGATTATAAAAGAACAGAACAATTATAAGGGAGGACTGAACTTTTACTTCACAATACAAACTCGCTCGTACAAAGAAAACCTAGGGACGAAAACCTAGGTACAGCAATCTAAGTACGATTGTTTAGTTTTGATTCTGAGGGTGACGATAGAGGCTCGGGAAAGCGACGGCCGCTTTGCCTTACTCCTTGGACGATCAGACGTAGCCTTGGCTCCGGTGAAGAACTGCTCTCAAGATGGGAAGACTCTTTTGTGCGCGCCTTTGTCTTTCTGTATGTCCAGCCGGGTGGAGAGGATCTCTTTTGTAAGGGAATGGCATCTTGCTATATTTTTTTTGGTTTTGGATCCGGGGGTCTTTTACAAGGGAATGGCACCTTGCTATTTATAGGAGTGGGGTGTCATCATTAGGGTTTGCAATGATTACCCTAAAAAAGTCGACGGCTTGGGGATTTAATTACCATTTTCCTTGATCCTATTTTGTGGACAATTAATTTGGACCACTAATCTTGATTGCAACGAATCTGGACAATTAATGCTGATTGTGTAAAATTCGTATGGGCAATCAATATTGATTGTCATGAATCTTGGGAAGCTCGAATCTCCTGCCACGTGTTTAATCTACATGATTGCAATAAATCTGTTTTGATTGGGTAATTATGATGATTGTACTAAATTTGGTTGTTGGAATTTGTTGATAACTCTTGATCGATTTAGCGCCACGTGGGAAACTGATCTTTTGCCACGTGTCATAATCGCGAGCCACAGCCGCATGAGGGTAGCTTCTTAGGTTTTGAACCTCATGAAGGTGGCAGCCGCATAGGTGTAGCCTCCGAAATCTGAGCCGTATGGGGATGGTTTCCAATTGAGCCGTATAGGACTAGCCACGTGTCAAGGCTATATGGGCATGGACTCTCAATATTTGAGCCGCATGGAGATGATCCCCACGATCTGAGCCGCATGAGAACAGCGGTCGGGGTAACTTCTTAGGATTGGAGCCGCATGACGAGGGTCTTCACGCTCTGAGCCGCATGAGAACATCAGCCGCATGGGGTGGTGGCAGCCGCATAGGAAGCTTTGTAGTTGGCGGATCGTGACAGCTGCATAGGAGATTTTCTTCGTTTCCCGGGGAATACGCCATCATGTCGAAGTTCATCATTTCAGCTTTAATGTTAGAGTAATCACTTTATGTCAGAGCATTTAATGAGAGCAGTCACATTATGGCCAGCTGTAAATGCAAGCTGGATAGGGTCACGTACTTCTTTCCTGAGCCGCATGAGGCTATTTGAAGAGTTTCTGAGCCGCATGAGGCTCTGATAGATTCCTGAGCCGCATGAGGCTCCTTCTGTTTTGAGCCGCATGGGCTTTTCTTATTCTTTTCCATGCTTCTACAAGACCCCCTTCAAAGTTTTCAATTTGAAAAATTAGAATACTTTGAATAAGAAGCATGGCTATATGAGCTCCGCTGGCCGCATAGGATGTTCTTGGCCGCATGGCTTGTCTGGCCGCATAGACTCCCTAGCCGCATGGGCTCCCTGCCTCACGTGCGTCTCATCAATTGCCCTTAATTTATTTTTTTAGAGCCGTCTTTTGGGGGAATCCCAAGAGTTGGTTCATTAAATATTTGGATTTTATGCCCTGGATGAATCTTCTTTATGAGAGAGGGGGCAAAATTTGAGGAATCGGTTTTGCCTGCAGCACACGGCCCGAAGCAGTTTATTGGTCCACGTCCCCCCCTATGTCTGCCTATAAATAGGGGTGCTGTTAGGACAGAGAAACTTCTTTGCCTTCTTTTGTCTTCCTCTTATCTTGCCCTAAGCCACTACCTTTGTTTTCTTTCTCCGATCATCGATCGACGATGGCCCCGAAAGCTTCCACAGCCGCGGCAAAGGGAAAGGGTGTGGCTTCTTCGTCAGTCCCGATGCCTGAAGTCCACCCCGACGTTCACCCCCCCATTGCTGGTAAGGTTTTGGGCAGATCGTATCCTTTAAAACAAAGACGGCTCTATTGCATGCTTTATGCACAAGCCTTTAATGCGTTCCTTGTTCTCGTCGAACTGTTCAATTTGCATGGGCTATATGTGCGTCCCATGTCCAAGCTGCATGGGGGTATATCCCATGTCCGAGTCGCATGGGAGTTTGTCCAGTGGCCGCTTAGATGCTTCACAAACTGGATCGCATGATGACCCTTCGAACAGAGCCGTATGAGTCCCTCTGAATCGAGCCGCATGAAGCCCTCTCAAACAGGACCGCATAAGTTTGTCTGAATTGGGCCGCATGAGGCTGTGCTGTATCGAGCCGCATGAGTTCCTCTGAAATGAGCTGCATAATGCTTTGCTAAGTAGAACTGCATAATCCCACGCTAAGCAAAGCTGCATAGGCTTACGCTACTCGGTGCCGCATAAGCTCGTTTTTAAATAGCGCCGCGTAAGCTCGTCTTGAAATAGAGCCGCAAAAGCTTGTCTCTAAATAAAGCAGCATAAGCTCATGTAAGCCAAAGCACTCAGTAGTTTTGTTTTAGCCATCTTTTGATTTATTTTCTTTCTTTCCTTCTTCAGTGAATCTGCCAGTGAATGCTGCTGGAGAACTTCTGGTGGGGCGTGCCCAATCTGCTATGTACTATAGGTACGATCATATAGTCGAGTATATGATGAACCAGCTTCTAAAAGAGCCTTTGGAGAGGCTGATTGCTATTGCGAAGCAGTCCTTTCACTTCCTCTGTGCTATGATAAACTCGGGACAATTGGAGGGGGAATACCTGAAGCCTGCGTTCCTCTTCGGGGATGGTTTGTCTGTGAAGAACACCCGGGCGCTGGATATATCCGAGAGCTGGGACTTTACTCTTGACGGGGTGGAGATCCATATCCCTCCGATAGAGCGTTATTTTCCTTTGTCCTGGTTCAATATGCTACCGCTAGACAGAAAGATGGTAGACTCCTTGACTCCCAGCAAGTCGGGGATGTTTGTGGAAAACATCTATTACAATAGGAACTTGGGGTCAGCGTATCCGGGAAGGGAATCGGTCAGTCGGTATGTGATAGGACTTGCTCCGGGTACCTTCATAAACGTAACCGTTCCCAATTTCATGTTCACCCAAGCGGATACCTTCCTGAACCAGCTTGCTCGGAAATGGTCTTATCCCGTCGGCCGGTTGGCATTGGTAAACTAGATAAACCCTATCCCTACATGGGCCAACATGACCACGTGGATTTTGAGGAAGTATGAGGCTTTCCTGCGTGAGATCGGCCTTTACCATGCCATTCGGGGCACTTGTCATGGTCTATCCATAAATAAACCGTTGTTCATGGCTCTCCTGGAGGTGTACAACCGGAGGACGGGTACCTTCTTTGCGCCCGAAGGGGAGCTGGGACTTACTCTCCATGAGATGTACGTTGTCTCCAAGCTTCCCTGGGGGAATGAAGTCTTTGAAGTGTACACCCCTACGAGCGAAGAACTCGAGGATTTGGATCGGCAGTTCCCGGGCTTTGTTGCCGTGTATCGGGAATTGTTATGTCACCACAGTACTTGTCATCAGACGGCTATCAAGAAAGACGGTAGCTCGAAAGGGAGCACTCCTCACACCACTACCTGGGTCACATACCTATTCACACTCGGCGCCTCAGGCCGGGTTTCTTTTCGAGATCCTCAGACTCATGAGGAGGTAGAATATTTGGTGTCAACTGCCAAGAGATCGAGGTCCACAGGCGACACCTTTGGGAGTAAGACCGACTCCTTTAGTTATTTTTATCATGGTACTCGGCGGCTGTCGGAGAAGGCACTCCTTGCAGGATTTTTGATGGTGTGGCTGCGGAACTGTATAGTCTCCGGAGGGGCGGGTTCTATTGAGAGGATCAGTCGCCACTTTATCCTTCCCGCCGTAAAGCTGGTTTTTAGGGTCAAATTGGCCCTTCTTCCGGCCATGGTGTGCAGCATACACCATGGCCTTCGTGCCTTTTCATCCAAGGTCATCGCCCGTGCAACGGCGATAGATTTTGAGCGCGTAGAGCTGCCATACCATTATCTAATGGGATGGCTGTTAATGTACTGCCGGTCTTTGATGAGGCCTGGGACATAAGATGGCGTTAGGACTGACGACGCTTTTATTTTCCAATTCCACCATCAGCCCTGGGAATACACCACCATGCCAGCCTGTCGGAGAGCGCTGGCGAGAGTGGACGGATACGACTTTTTTGTGTCCGAACCTCGTTTTACTGCTGAAGAAGGGAGGAGCGCACATGTTGATGGTACCGAACCCCCTCTCCTCCTACCTGAAAAAATGCTCCTTTGGCTGCGTAATATCCGTCCAGCGCATCTGGTATATCTTAATCGTAACAACGTCTACTTGGAGCCCTACTTGCCCAGCAGGTTTTCCCGCCAGTTCGGGCATAGCCAGCTATTCTTTGACAGTCCCAGCTCTTGCCTGGGCTTTGAAGGTAGTGTCCTGGATGGTATCAGGGCATGGCATTATTACGATACGGTTCATTCCCAAACCACCTTTTCAGTCCCTGATGGTGAGGTGCCAGGGGAGATTTTGTATATGACGGCTTTATACCATGTTACGGCGAGCAAGCCTCCCGTTAATTTCGACCCGAGTACCAGTTTTATCGTGGGTACTGGCTTGGAGGAGAAGCCCAAGGTGTCTAAGAAGAGGAAGAGGAAGGCGAACACAGTTCCCGTGCCTGACTCGGAGTCCACCACTGCGGACGAAGAGAATGATGAGCATGATGCAGATGACTCTTCCCTTCTGGTGGAAGATGTTAGGGCAGATCAGCCGCCTATTACGTCAGATGAGATGGTGGTGGATCAGCCGCCTGTTGTACCTGATCCTGTACGGAAATGTAGCAGGCAAATCTTCCATATTGGCGGTATTCCTTACTCCTGAAAATGGGCTGCGACCAGACGTCGCAAGTTAACTATAAAGGAGAGAAGCAAGGACGCCGACCCTGCTTCGGAGGTAAATCGAGTTACTACCATCCTTATTCAGTTCTTTCTTTCTCCTGAACTTTGACCTTAATCATTTTTCTTTCCTCTCGTAGGCGTCAGAAGAGGAGGAATCTCGCGAACCGGCCACCGTTTCTGAAGTCGATCCAGTCCTGAACACTTTGATCAATGACGTGTGTGCCAGGATTATTTCTACTGGGGCTCTCTCGATTGCGGCTGAGGGATCTCAGGTTGCTGAGGTCGCGACTCGAGACGACAGGGGCTCCGATGAACCTGTCCCCGAAACTGCTGAATTTCATCAACGTGACGCTGATCTAGTCGTACCTCCTTCCGGGGCAGCTGGGACAGAAGAGCTAGCTGAATTCGGCTTGGGGGGTACTGGTGAGGGGTCTATGGTGGTTATGAGCGAACCTCAGCCTCCACAACCCTTCCCTGGTAAGATAAGCCAAATTTTGACTAATGAGGTGGCCCATTCGCTCTATCATCACATCTTTCGGGTTACGTTGATTGATGGTTGCTCTGGACATACAGGTCTTGCCCTCTCAGTGCCGATGACGGACATTGTTAAGGTAGGCTCTGCCAGAGAGAATTTGGTGGAAGGGAGCGTCCCCCCTCCTCTTCCGACTTATCTTGAGGGGCCTCCCGCCGGATTGAGTTCGGGAGGTGATATGGCGGCACAGCCTGGACAGGAAACAATGGTCCATGCAGCCTCCTCTGCTCGTACGACTTTGGGGGTTGACCTCTCAGCCTTACCGAGTATCCAAATTGTTCGGGCCGCGGAGGAAGAATTGGTCGCTGTTCAAGCTTCCTTTCGCCCAGAATTTATTTCTCTTATGGCAGGGACGGCAAGTTCTGTCGCGTCTTCTTTGACACTGCCAGTCACACTTCCTTTGACACCAGCCTCTACGGAAGTTATGGATGAGGCATCGCAGGATGTGGTTGATAGTTTCTACCGCCAATTGAAAAGATGAGTAGAAGCTGCTGTGGAGCGGGGGACCCCTTTCGCTTTGGCCCGACAATGTGCCCAAGGCCATATTGACATTCTGAAAACTCTTCCAGGCGGGGCAGGGATAGCTGCGCTTCTGGAGCCCAAACTATTGGAGGCTGATCAGCTTATGGCCCAGTTTTAAGTGCTGTGACAAGCTGATTTGTCTGCAGCAATTGATCAGAAGCGGGGGTTCCTCACCACCTCCCTGGAGAAGATAAGGCTCACGCGGGATACATCTAAGCCAGTTATAATAAATGACCTTGGCGACCTGTCTCTCCTGTACGACCAGCTAAGCCACCGGAGCGAGGTTTACAGGGCTCGGGAGGCGGCCGCCTCCCAGGAAGTAATCGATATAAGGGAGCAGATTCTCGAGCTTCAGAAGAGGCTGGCTTTCTTGGAGTCTGAGCTTGAAGCTTCTCGTGCGGACAAAGAGCTGATTATTCAGGATGTCGAAAGGGTTTCCAGAGCTTCTGCTAACCTGGAACGTGCTCTGAAGAAGTTTGAGGAGGGCTGGCGGGCTCACGCACCCTTGGAAGATGCGGCGCTACTGACTCAGGAGGCCGAGCGTCGGGCCAAACAGCAATTTGAGCGGTCGACTGCCTTGTTGAGGGACCGTCTCAGGGCATTATGTATCGTCGAAAAATAGTAGGCTTCTTTCCTTCTTTTTGTTTTCGTTCTTTTCCTTTCTTGAGTGGGACGTGGTCCCCAGAAAATGTAGTACTTTTGCCTTTCAAATAAAAGAGCATGCTTTATTCTACCCTTTATTTGTACTGCTTATTGTGTTTGTGGTGTTATGGTATTCGTCCCATTGGGGAGCTGTTTGTGGACTTATTACCCTTGGCGTACCTTGGTTTTAGGTACAGATAACAAGTTGATGGGGATACTTGGAACAGATCCACAGTAAGGTGGCTATGGACGTTTCTGGCATCGGAAGAAAGAATGCCGTGGGGCAGCTGGGCCCCCAGGGTACGATGAGAAATGAGGGGCATGTACTAGGAAACTTAGTACAGCATTTGTGGTCGACAGTAGACATTTGTGGTCAACAGAGGACATTTATGGGCCTATTATCCTTGTCGTACCCTGGGTTTTTTTTTGGTACGGATAATAGGTCGAGAGAGAACCGACATACTTACTCAGAGGTAGTGAGGACGTGGTAAATATGAGAGTTTCTTCGATGGAGCCTTCCCACTCAGAGGTAATGAGGACGTGGCAGGAGTGGGCTCCATGAAGGGAATATAGAACAACTCAGAGGTAATGAGGACATGGATGTTCTATATGAGGGGCAGTTTGTTTTTGATGGAAGGAAAACAACTCAGATGTAACATCGACGTGGTTGTTTCGGAGAATTTATGGATCTGTTACCCTTTTTGTGCACTGAAAGTGCGAGTATTGGATCATAAGGAGGGAGCTCTTTTAGGAAGAAAGTTCAGAGGTATAATCATACATGACTTACTACCTAAAAGACGCGATATAGATTCATCTGTAGTGGCCAGGATATGAGTTCAGCGGTACTTGTGGGTACGTAGCTCAACAATCTGAGAGATTTGGGACCAGAATGTAAGTTTAGCGGTACCTGCGGATACGTGACTCGACAATCTGGAGATCTGGAGTCGGAATGTGAGTTCAGCGGTACCAGGGGGTACGTAACTCATTGCTTCGGAAGATTTATTTTCGGGATATGAGTTCAGCGGTACCAGAGGGTACGTAAGTCATCACTGTGGCAGATTTGTAGTCGGGATGCGAGTTCAGCAGTACCAGTAGGTACGCAACTCGTCATTGTAGAAGATTTGAAGTCAGGATGTGAGTTCAGCGGTATCAGCGGGTACGTAACTCATCACCTTGGAGGATGTTATTTCAGACGTAATACTTCTTTAGGAACTTGCCATTGATAGGCAACATGAGCTAGTCTCTGTTTTGTTTTGCGAGGCGGTAAGCTCCATTGGAGAATACAACATCAATGATGAACGGGCCTTCCCACTTTGGCTGGAACTTGCCGACGGTTTTGTGAGTCATAACCATCGGCCTCCGAACTGCCAGAACAAGGTCGTCCGCTTGGAATGTTCTGATTTTAACCTTCATATTGAAGGCTCCGGAGATACGTGCCTGGTATAGCTCGATTCTTTGTTGAGCTAGTGTCACGACCCGCACCCTAGAGTAAGGGCACGAGACATGGGTACGTCCAGCCTACGCCGCAGTGTCGGCGGTAGAACGCTGTCCTAGGTCAAACATCTAACAAAATAAAGGTACCTGTACAGTATATACTCTCCGAATGGAGGTGACATAGCAGATACAGTCTCAATCACATCTAAGGTAGAGCATGATAAAGATAGATAAAACATGAAATCCAAAAGAGATATTGCAGATAGAATTCTAAGTATCTAAGATACACAAATCCAGAAATACATCTCAAAGCTCAAGTACAGTAATCCATAAATACAACTCAAGACAACTGAAAATAAGCTACGAGCAAAATCCTAGCTATCTATACAACCTCTACTGTTTCTCCTCTAGGCTAGCAGGCAACCTCCAGGCTATCTGTAAAATTTATCAACAGGTCCAGTCAGGACGGGAGCGAGCACAATACATCTCACGTAGATCATAACAGGTTAGAGAATATAAACATGCATGAGAGTACGATACATGAAACTGAAAGAAAGTACATGACGTAAACAGAGAGAGAACTGTAATAGCAATATCTACTATAAGTAGAGTGCTACCAGTGACTAGTGATTTAGAGTACAAAGTCGATATATGAACGGCTGGATTTGCACATGACTATACTAAAGAGGCGCACATGGCTATACTACTTTAGAATTGTTCACATGACTATTTATACTCCCCCATACCCCAATCAATACACAAGGATCGAAACAAGTTATGTTACGTACATGGTTTTCACATGAAACCCATAAATGGGTTCACATGAAGTATACAAGAGAGCTCATACATGAGTGCACATGAAGTTCACATGGGGGCCCATAAATGGGTGGACATGAAATTCACATGAAGGCTCATAAATGAGTGCACATGCAATATAGGTTATACATGAGATACATGGGAAACATGACAGATTCATGATAGCACATAAGAGTACACAAGCGAGCACGAACGAGCATGAAGCATATGATAACATGAATAACATGAGAGCGAGGAATACACGATGTACATGAAACACATAACACAATACATCCGATGCTCCCGAGAGGGATAACATCTCAATATAGGGATCCATATAGTACCAATCCGTGATAATATCGTGGCAGCATCAAATAAGGTAAACTAGAGCAGGAATATAATTCTAGGCAAGTTATGAAATGATCAGAGAATGTACTCGCCTGCTATCTGAATGTCCAAAGGAAATGTACTGTCCGAGGAGAGGTGTCTGGCTCCTATTTAGAACAGCACAAGTCACAACAAGTCCAAAATGGTAAAATAAAGCTCTACTATGCATTCTACATGATTCTAGGTCATTCTAGGTCAAAGTCAACTCTTGGTCAACTCTGGTCAACCGTACTAGTCAAATTAGGTTAACTAGGCAGTACTAGGTCTAAACCTAGACTAACAAGTCTCATTAGGCCTAACCAAGCCTAGACTAACACTCACACAAAATCACAAAGCTACACAAGTTATCAAACACACATTACATATATATTTATATATATTTTTATTACAAGCAAGGTGCATAAAGACAAGGAGTGGGTGATACATGAATGTGGATATGGCAATGTGTACATAGCCGTACAATGTATTCAAGTGTGAGGGTATTATGTTAGAAGGATAACATTTAGCAAGGGTTCATTGTGTCACATAGAAGAAATAACATGTAAAGCATAGGTTTAGCATGTGTGTGTGTGGGTGTTAATCATAACAAAAAAGGTTTATTTATACATCAAAGGGTTTACTCATAACAGTAAGTAGGTTTTATGTGTATTCATGCTTGGGGTTACTGTCAACATGTAGAAGGGGGTTTTAACATATGGCATCATACATTTCTATCATGTTGGCATTCATATATAGCATACATTCATA
This sequence comes from Iris pallida, assembly GCA_029216955.1. Taxonomy (NCBI): domain Eukaryota; kingdom Viridiplantae; phylum Streptophyta; class Magnoliopsida; order Asparagales; family Iridaceae; genus Iris; species Iris pallida. The sequence goes on along the minus strand of JANAVB010040419.1, from coordinate 23,975,134 downwards.
CTTGATTATGTTACTTACTTACATATGGATACTTGCATACATGTTTCAATACCTTGCATTACCCACATGCTTTCATTTCATCCATTCATTCCTGCATCGCATTCATTCATTCATTCATTCATTCATGCACCTATACATACATATTTGAATACATTATATACTTTCATACATTATATCATTTATGCATACTCTATATTATATTACATTCTCTTAACACACACACACATATATATATATACGCATGCATACATACATATTTGTACATACAAGGATACACAAAATGCATATGTCGTATAGTAATCTTCTACTTAAAATCAATACTGTACAAATTAAGAATTCATTAAATTCTAGGATTAAAGTATGTTATAGATCTTTGAGTTAGCTTTCCGAAACTTTAAACGGATCGCATTTTCGTTCCGGAAGCTCCCGGAATTACAAAAACACCGAAACGCGTTCGTCTTTCGTACAGCTGACACTCAAATAATTTTACAGAAAGTTTTAGAATGAATTTTGCTCATTAAAATATATATTTGGAAAGCTAACTTCGATACGGTTCTTCTAAAAAAAATGGAAGATAAATCAGAGTTTTAAGCTAAAAGTTATGACATTTCTAAGTTGTTATTGCTACTAAAAACGTGGATAAATATTATGACGAATTTAGGTAGTTTGAGACAAAAGAAACACAAGTATATAACATAATATATCAAGAACTCACTCTTTACACTAATATATGTATATGAGACACTATAGAACACATCTCCAATACAAAAATATGAGATTAAACATGTAATAATTCATTCATACATAACAACAACACATAGTGTGTCCAAATTTGGCGTTTTCCCACATGGACACAACCACAACACAAAGGACACTCCTATGACCTCCAAATGGACACGAAATGGACACAAATGGAGATACAACCATGGGGGTCATTCCTATGGGTTCAAAATATTTCTATATGCATGTAGGGATGGATTAGAGGAGAGATTATACCTTCCGGGAGAGAGATTCAAAGAGAAATCCTTCCGACACGACACCGACACGTAGAGATTCTAAAAGGACACGAACGAGCTCCGAATCCTCCCAAACTTGGCTAGCACCCTCTAACCATGGAGTAGAGGAGAAATAAAGAAGATTTGGTGGAAGAAAGGGTTGATTTGGAGATGAAATCAATGGAGGTTCATCTCTAAATTAATTTGGGGAAGAACAAGAGAGAGAAAGTGGATGAAAACAAATGAATGAAGGAGTGACTCACTCCTTATCCCCCCCATAGGTGGCTGCCCAAAAAGGGTGAGGTATCCCCTATTTGGATGTCCAAAATGCCCTCCACTAATCTATTTGATTTAAATTAGGAATGTGTTAAAGGTTGAGGTCAATTTAGTCTAGTTTAAGTCTCTAATTAAACTAAACCTATCCATAAATAATTAGTCTAACTAATAACTAAAAATTAATATCATGTGGATTAAAATTAATATCATGTGGGCCATGCCTAACTAGTGTGTGGGTCCCACTAGAGTCAAACTACCCCCCGGGTCCCCGTTTCAAGTCGGATTGAGTTGAAATTCGAACCCGACTCAAATAACCCCAAAACAATATCATAAATAATAAAATAAATTTCAAAAATATTTAAAAATGTAAAATGACAAAAATACCCCTGTTTCTAAAAACTGGGGGTGACAAATCTATCCACCTTAAAAAAATTCGTCTTCGAAATTAAAACAAAGCAATCACAGAAAACACATGCAGAAAACAATCTCATTCAAATACTTTTCAAAAAAAAATCAGCAATAAAAAAATCTCTTTGAGGCACATCAAACATTTGTAAATAAAAACTGATACGTGTCCGCTACGGACACAAAACCATCATAAAATCATACCTATCAAAGGTCAAAATCAACAATCACCAACGCAATAAATATCAAAATAATTTAAAGAGGTCAAATACAAAATATCCTTAGGCCAGAAATGACATTAAAATATCCTAATCACATGGTTAGGCTCTAGGTCAAACAGTCTCTAGGGTTTCACTAGCAAAACATCAAAATCACAAGTCATGATTTTAAATAGTTTTAAAATAATTTAAAAATTACCAAAAAATTATATCATGATTTAAATGTCAAATCAATAAATGATTAAAATTATAAAATTTTAAAATTACCCTCATTTTAGAAAATTGGGTGTTACAAGTCTACCCACCTTAGAAAAATTTTGTCCTCGAAATTAAAATGTTCATACTCCTTCTAGGTCAAACCCCCCACAATCAAAGTCTCAGAACTTAAACAATCATACGATTTAAAAGGAAGACATACAGGGTCATGGCATACGGTGGTAGTGAAAGTCTCATCTAGGTATACTAGTCATGCTAAACCAAAACGGTCATAGGGTATCAAAACACACAAGTAGTCTAGGGTGTTAAACCAAAAAAGACACAGAATAACAAATTATCAAAACTGTAAGACAGTCTACCGTCCTATGTGAAAACTGGTACTTATCATAAAAATAAAGAAAGATAACTACCAATTATCTATAAAGGGTTCAGAAAAATCAAAATAAAAAGTTAAAGAATGAAAGTCACTTGCATGGAAATCCAGTCACAATATGTATATTTGTAGAGAGTGTGTTAGAGAGGGAAAAGCTAGCATTATGTAAAGGTCATGTGGTTCGTGTGTGTATGGGTGTATGTGGACATGTTTATATGGTTAGATAGTAGGCATGTGTGTTTGTGAAATATACATGAAAGTATAGGAGGATTTGGGTTTCAAAACAATAGCTACAAGTTACACTACTCATGGCATATTGGTTAAACAATCTACAATGCACAACCTATTTACTCATAACATGCATGGCTAACCATATCTATATATATAAAGAGTTAGAGATTGAGTTATATATCTATATACATTATAACATATATGCCTAAGCTCTATATATATCTATATAGATATATAATCATGACATAGAGAGGAAGAGTTAGGTTTACATGGCAGTGTATACTAAGTTAGGGTGTGTGTGTCCTTGTACAGGGTATAGCTTTAGTATTGAAAGGTTAACTCCAGTTTTAGTTCAGCATTTACATACAAAATCTAAAAATAAGCTAACATTTAAACCAGTGCAATATTAACATATTACAGTTTCAAATTTTAGGGGTTTGGAACATCACAACTAACTCAATGCTTCCAATACATCCTAACATGATAGAGAAAAAACCCTAACATACTATCCATACATTTAGCTATGCATACAGTGCAATATTACATATTAAATATGAAATTGAACTAAGCATTGGAAATCAATGTGAACATGTTAACATGTATTCAGTTTTAGGATTTGGAGAAATTCGAACATCAACCAACCCAATGTTTATCACAACCTAACATGTAAGAATATGAAACCTAAATTTATATCCCTACATACCACAATGTATATAGCTCAAAATATTACATTTTAAAAAAAAATAGCAAATTGAACTAAATATTTGAAATCCAGTATTAAGGCTTAATATGCACACAGTCTTAGATTTGACAATTTCAAACACAAAACTCAACTAAATTTTTTTTGAATTGAAACCCTATGTATAACATACATGTGCAGTGATGTAAACAAAACTAACAACATGAAACCAATATTTGAATTACGAATTTAAACTGGAAAAGCAGAAAACCAGAAATATTGGGATTTTGACAATTTAAACATCAACAACATATTAATATGTATTTAGATAGGTGGGAAATCAAGTGTAGCATGCATACGTGTCATGCAAAGAGTCTGTGTCCACTATATATATATTCTCATGTCGCAATATAAAAATCAAATTCTACATCAAGACCAACATTTAGATTCCTACTAAGATTACAAAGTAGGTGATTGGTGTAATCAAGACAGTTTTATTATTATTATTTAATACAATAATAATAGCAAGAAGAAATAACGATAAAATCTGTTCTGCTTATCTGTTTAAAAGAAGAACCATTTTAAAACCCAGAGCTAAAATATCAAACCCAAGATAAGGTCTAGTAAAAATCATCGATTCATGGTATTATGAAGAAACCTATAGCAAAAGTTACACAAGGTTTATAAAAGCAGTTAAAGCTACTCCCAAGTTAAATAATGAGAAGCAAAACAAACAAATAATAAATTTTTTTGAAGGACTAAAACAAAAGTAGAGAAAACATGTTCGAAAATATTTAAGGTACAATCTGATAATCATATGCGTCTATCCAAAATCATGGTACTCTAAATCCTCATTATACTAGTAAGCAAGGCTACGATAATCACAGAGTCCTCGACTTAGGCACGTACCTCTAGAATCATGGTATTTAAAATTTTTGCGATGCCGCTAGCTTGGCTGCAAAAACCTTAAATTCCCACACCCGAGAAATATATCCAAAATCAGACTATATGTCCTCACCATGCTGGCTAATGTGACTGTAGAAGACTAGATTCCAAAACTTAGATGACCTAGCCCACATGATTTCATCTTGACAAAAATTAAATTAAATCAACAATGGATACCCAAAAATCAAATTTATCAACGAACATCAAGATTCAAAACTGAACAATAATCCATCAAATCATATAAATACAAACTCGGATGCAACAACTAACATCAAGATTCAAAACTCCACAATCATCATCAAAATAAAGTTCAACAACAGAAAGTAAAGATAAATCAAATCAAGGAAAGAAGAGTTTTTCAAATTGAAGTTAAAATAAGATTCTCAAGGGTCGTCCCAGCAATCTCTCAAGAAATCCTAACTATGATTGAGTACCTTCAAAAATATATCCTAGTTCTACTGCAGGCTGTAGTGGTACTCTAGTTCGAATACCACTACACAAACTCGACCTGCATGGGCCACCACTAAAAATGTGTCACGACCCGTACCCTAGAGTAAGGGCACGAGATGTGGGTACGTCCAGCCTACGCCATAGTGTCGGCAGTAGAACGCTGTCCTAGGTCAAACATCTAACAAAATAAAGGTATCTGTACAGTATATACTCTCCGAATTGAGGTGACATAGCAGATACAGTCTCAATCACATCTAAGGTATAGCATGATAAAGATAGATAAAACATGAAATCCAAAAGAGATACCGAAGATAGAATTCTAAGTGTCTAAGATACACAAATCCAGAAATACATCTCAAAGCTCAAATACAGTAATCCATAAATATAACTCAAGACAACTGAAAATAAGCTACGAGCAAAATCCTAGCTATCTATACAACCTCTACTGTGTCTCCTCTAGGCTAGCAGGCAACCTCCAAGATATCTGTAAAATTTATCAACAGGTCCAGTCAGGATGGGAGCGAGCACAATACATCTCACGCAGATCATAACAGGTTAGAGAATATAAACATGCAGGAGAGTACGATACATGAAACTGAAAGAAAGTACATGACGTAAACAGAGAGAGAACTATAATAGAAATATCTACTATAAGTAGAGAGCTACCAGTGACTAGTGATTTAGAGTACAAAGTCGATATGTGAACGACTGGATTTGCACATGACTATACTAAAGAGGCGCACATGGCTATACTACTTTGGAATTGTTCACATGACTATTTATACTCCCCCATACCCCAATCAATGCACAAGGATCCAAACAAGTTATGTTACGTACTTGGTTTTCACATGAAACCCATAAATGGGTCCACATAAAGTATGCATGAGAGCTCATACATGAGTGCACATGAAATATAGGTTATACATGAGATACATAGAAAATATGACCGATTCATGATAGCACATGAGAGTACACAAGCGAGCACGAACGAGCATGAAGCAGATGATAACATGAATAACATGAGAGCGAGGAATACACGATGTACATGAAATACATGACACAATGTATCCGATGCTCCCGAGAGGGATGACATCTCAATGTAGGGATCCATATAGTACCAATCTGTGATAATATCATGGCATCATCAAATAAGGTAAACTAGAGCAGGAATATAATTCTAAGCAAGTTATGAAATGTTCAAAGAATGTACTCGCCTGCTATCTGAATGTCCAAAGAAAATGTACTGTCCGAGGAGAGGTGTCTGGCTCCTATTTAGAACAGCACAAGTCACAACAAGTCCAAAATAGTAAAATAAAGCCCTACTATGCATTCTACATGATTCTAGGTCATTCTAGGTCAAAGTCAACTCTTGGTCAACTCTGGTCAACCGTACTAGTCAAATTAGGTTAACTAGGCAGTACTAGGTCTAAACCTAGACTAACAAGTCTCATTAGGCCTAACCAAGCCTAGACTAACACTCACACAAAATCACAAAGCTACACAAGTTATCAAACACACATTACATATATATTCATATATATTTTTATTACAAGCAAGATGCATAAAGACAAGGAGTGGGTGATACATGAATGTGGATATGGCAATATGTACATAGCAGTACAATGTGTTCAAGTGTGAGGGTATTATGTTAGAAGGATAACATTTAGCAAGGGTTCATTGTGTCACATAGAAAAAATAACATATAAAGCATAGGTTTAGCATGTGTGTGTGTGGGTGTTAATCATAACAAAAAGGGTTTATTTATACATCAAAGGGTTTACTCATAATAGTAAGTAGGTTTTATGTGTATTCATGCTTGGGGTTACTGTCAACATGTAGAAGGGGGTTTTAACATATGGCATCATACATTTCTATCATGTTGGCATTCATATATAGCATACATTCATACTTGATTATGTTACTTACTTACATATGGATACTTGCATACATGTTTCAATACCTTGCATTACCCACATGCTTTCATTTCATCCATTCATTCATGCATCGCATTCATTCATTCATTCATGCACCTATACATACATATTTGAATACATTATATACTTTCATACATTATATCATTTATGCATACTCTATATAATATTACATTTTCTTAACACACACATATATATATATACACATGCATACATACATATTTGTACATACAAGGATACACAAAATGCATATGTCGTATAGTAATCTTCTACTTAAAATCAATACTGTACAAATTAGGCATTCATTAAATTCTAAGATTAAAGTATATTATAGATCTTTGAGTTAGCTTTCCGAAACTTTAAACGGATCGCATTTTCGTGTCCGGAAGCTCCCGGAATTGCAAAAACACCGAAACGCGTTCGTCTTTCGTATAGCTGACACTCAAATAATTTTACAGAAAGTTTCAGAACGAATTTTACTTATTAAAATATATATTTGGAAAGCTAACTTCGATACGGTTCTTTTTAAAAAAACGGGAGATAAATCGGAGTTTTAAGCTAAAAGTTATGACATTTCTAAGTTGCTATTGCTACTAAAAACGTGGATAAATATTATGACGAATTTAGGTAGTTTGAGACAAAAGAAACACAAGTATATAACATAATATATCAAGAACTCACTCTTTATACTAATATATATATATATGAGACACTATAGAACACATCTCTAATACAAAAATATGAGATTAAACATGTAATAATTCATTCATATATAACAACAACACATAGTGTGTCCAAATTTGGGGTTTTCCCACATGGACACAACCACAACACAAAAGACACTCCTATGACCTCCAAATGGACACGAAATGGACACAAATGGAGATACAACCATGAGGGTCATTCCTATGGGTTCAAAATATTTCTATATGCATGTAGGGATGGATTAGAGGAGAGATTATACCTTCCGGGAGAGAGATTCAAAGGAAAATCCTTCCGACACGACACCGACACGTAGAGATTCTAAAAGGACACGAACGAGCTCCGAATCCTCCCAAACTTGGCTAGCACCCTCTAACCATGGAGTAGAGGAGAAATAAAGAAGATTTGGTGGAAGAAAGGGTTAATTTGGAGATGAAATCAATGGAGGTTCATCTCTAAATTAATTTGGGGAAGAACAAGAGAGAGAAAGTGGATGAAAACAAATGAATGAAGGAGTGACTCACTCCTTATCCCACCCATAGGTGGCTGCCCAAAAAGGGTGTGGTGTCTCCTATTTGAATGTCCAAAATGCCCTCCACTAATCTATTTGATTTAAATTAGGAATGGGTTAAAGATTGAGGTCAATTTAGTCTAGTTTAAGTCTCTAATTAAACTAAACCTATCCATAAATAATTAGTCTAACTAATAACTAAAATTAATATCATGTGGACTAAAATTAATATCATGTGGGCCATGCCTAAGTAGTGTCTGGGTCCCACTAGAGTCAAACTACCCTCCGGGTCCCCGTTTCAAGTCGGATTGAGTTGAAATTCGAACCCGACTCAAATAACCCCAAAACAATATCATAAATAATAAAAATAAATTTCAACCCCAAAATAATATCATAAATAATAAAATAAATTTTAAAAATATTCAAAAATGTAAAATGACAAAAATACCCCTATTTCTGAAAACTGGGGGTGACAGCTAGTAGGCGCTTCTCATCTAGGGCCTCCAATTCTTGTAGTCTGCGATGGTGATTATCATCCGTCGTCAATCTGTATGTGAGAGCAACTCAGAGTGAGGGGATTTGAGTCTCCAGTGGGAGAATTGCCTCACTTTCGTATACTAGAGAGAATGGTGTGTTCCCGGTGGCAGTCCGTACTGTGGTACGGTACGCCCATAAGCATTTACCGAGCTTTTCATTCCAGTCGTATTTGTTTGATGATATGAACTTCTTGAGAAGCTTGATGATTGTTTTGTTGAATGCTTCAGTCAGACCATTAGCCGCTGGGTTGTATGGTGTTGAAGCAATATTCTGGATGCGGTGTTTGTCACAAAACCGATAGAAGGCATGGCTTGCGAACTACGGACCATTATCGTGGATGATCCTTGGGGTAGTCCAAAGCGATAGTTGACGTGATACTTGAGGAAGCTGATCACGTTTGAAGTCTTCACTTCTGCCAGCGGAACAGCCTCCGCCCATTTGGAGAAGTAATCCGTGATTGCGAGTATGAAGCGATATTCTCGGGCCGAAGGCGGAGTGATCGGACCGATGATGTCCATTCCCCATGCTTCGAAGGGCCAGGATGCCACCGTCGGGTATAGAAACTCGGATGGCTGGTGGATAAAATCTGCGTGGACTTGACAGGCTTTGCATTTTTGTGTATAGTCTATTGCGTCTGCAACCATCGTAGGCCAGTAGTAGCCCATTCGACGAAGGCGATCTTGTAATTTTGGGCCAGGTTGATGGGCCCCACAGATGCCATCGTGAGCTTCACCTACGGCTTCTTTGGCTTCTGTATTTGCCAGGCATCGAAGCAGTAATCCATCGTATGATCGTCGATATAGCATTTTTGTCTTTGTATCGTAGAAGAATCTGAGGGAACGTCTTCTAATAGAAGTGGCTTCCTTCGTATTCTCTGGCAGGATGTCGTAGACTACGAAGTCAATGAACGGTTGTCTCCAGTCTGGTGCTTCGTCGACTGTCAGAGCGGAGTAGCTCTTGGCACACTGAACATTATTCCTGGGACAGACCAACTCATGGCCTATGATGTCAACCAGATGATGAGCATGATTCGGAACTGCTAAGGAAGCGGCAAGACCTGCTAGGGCATCGGCTTCAATGTTTTGGAGCCTGGGAATGTGCTCTATGAAGAACCCCTCCATGGACGAGATGATGTCGATTGCTATTTGGTGATAGAGGATCATATCTTTATGGCGAACTTCGTATAAGCTCCGGATCTGATTGACGATTAGCTGCGAATCGTCGTATGCTTCAAGGTGCTCTACCCCCAGCTCTTTTGCAAGTCGAAGACCAATGACCAAAGCATTGTACTCGGCCACATTGTTTGAACAAGGCTCCGTGAGGGAATAAGCTCGATTGATCACCAACCCGGTAGGAGAAATCAGCACTACTCCGACTCCAGCGACGATGTTGCCCTTGGGCCCGATTCTAGAAGCGCCATCGAAGAACATTCGCCATATGGTATCATGGGAGGCCATATTTGAATTAGCAACCTCGTCTGGAATCTCTTCGTCTATTTTGGTTGACTCCGAACCTGGATAAGCTGCTAAAAAGTCTGCCAGAGCTTGACCTTTAACAGCCTTTTGCGGGACGAAGATCATGTGGTAGGGGGAGAGTAATATCGCCCAAGTAGCGAGGCGAGAGCTGAGTGCACCTGGTTTAGTCATGAGAACCCTGAGGGGGTTGACTCTTGATATGACATAGATGGTTTGTCCCGTGACGTAGTATCGCGTCTTCTGAATGGCGAAAACCAGAGCAAGGCACTCTTTCTCTACGGCAGTGTATCGATGCTCCGGCCCCATCATCATTCGGCTGAGATAATATATAGCTTGTTCGTGGCCTGCCTTATTATTTTTTGCTAGCAGAGCACAGAGAGAATGTTCCATCGCTCGTACATAGAATAAGATTGGTCTTCTAGCAATCGGGGCTACCAGAACTGGAGGGTTCGTCTGATATTCTTTGATGCTGTCGAAGGCGCGCTGGCATTCTTCATCCCATACAAATAAAATTCCCTTCTTCATGAGGTGGGTGAATGTCTGACATCGTCCGGAGAGGTTGGAGATAAACCTCCTGATGTAGGCTAGCCTCCCTTGAAGGCCTCGGAGTTTACGGAGATTTCTCGGGGGACCCATCTCCATGATCGTCTTCATTTTCTCAGGGTCTATGTGGATACCCTGGGAGGTAATGATGAAACCCAAGAACTTCTCGCTGGATACGCCTAAGAAGGATTTTGTGGGATTCATTTTCAACTTGTGCGCTCGTATCAGGTCGAACACTGTCCTCAGATCATGCCGATGATCTTCCTTAGAGCGGCTTTTGACGGCGATGTCGTCGACGTAGCATTCCACTGTCTTGAGCAAGTGGTCTCTAAAGATGATGCTCATAGCTCTTTGATAGGTGGCGCCAGCATTCTTTAGACCGAAAGGCATAACTGTGTAGCAGTATGTGCCAATTGGTGTTCAGAATGATGTATGCTTTTCGTCGTCAGGGAACATCTTGATTTGGTTCTACCCCGAGAAACTATCCATGAATGACATGCGCTCGAAGCCGCAGGTGTTGTCAATCATAATGTCCGTGATAGGGAGAGGGAACTCATCTTTAGGATACGCCTCATTCAAATTACGAAAGTCGATGCAGATTCAAATCTTTCCACTTTTCTTGAGGACTAATACTATGTTGGCGATCCAGTCAGGATGCTGTTCCTCACGGATGAAGCCGCTGGCTATTAGTTTGTTTATTTCGGCTTCAATGGCAATCATGATGTTAGGACGGAACTGACGTTGCTGTTGCTTGACCGGTTTTGCGTCCGAACGGATGTTGAGCCTGTGAAGTGCAATCTCGGGGTTCAGTCCTGGCATATCTTCGTAGCTCCAGGCGAACACGTCGATATATTCTCTGACGAGTTGTAGTAGTGATTCTCGCTCTTCGTCGGTCAGATTCTTGCTGACGAAGATGGGCTTGGGAGAGGATTCATCACCGAGATCGACTTGTACAACCTTATCCTCGGTGGAAGGCTCTCTCTGTTCGAACCGCTTCTCATACTGTGCATCTAGTTGTGCCCATGGTTCTAGCTCAAGAAGTTTAGGAATGTCTTCATCTTCTTCGTAGGCATCGGCAAGTGCCATATTGACGGACCAGACTTGCCTGAGCATGTCCCCGATGCTGATATCAGAATCGAAAGTGGATGATCCGGTTGAGTGTGAGTGCCAGTCGTATTCCTCGTCTGAGCTTTCAGGGGTTGTTGTAGGTGTGACATAACCTAGCCCACATCTGTTTTTGTTGTAGTAGTCTCATGGTTTCCCAGCCGGGACCGACGATTGCAAGGATAATCGCCGTCCAGTGCCGTAGTTCAAGCCTGGTTTAGTTTCCAGATCATATCCTTGTTTTTGCATAAGGTACTTGGATTGGGAACTATACAGATAAAGGGACAATCTCCCGGTGTCGGGTTCGAGCTCAACTTCTTCTATCTTGAAGGGCTGTGGGTCATTCTTCCGGCCGAAGATGATTGGGTGATCCCCTCTCTCGATTATGCGGTAAGCGTCTTCCACTGGAGTAAGTTGGTTTGCGGTGTAGACATTTGTCACTTGTGTGTGCAGGTGAGCGCCTATACCGTGTTCCATAGCATACATTGTACAAAGCTTATTAAGCTCGAGGTAATTCAAAGATAGCCCTTTATTGATGAAATAAGGTATCTTTTACAGTGGGATTACATCATCTGCGGATGGAACATCAGTGTAAGCATCCACATACTTGGCCAGCTCTGACTCTTCTTCAGCCACCCCCTGTGTAAATGCAGACTGAGAGGATGACTTGGGCAACTTGATGATCAGGGGCTCCATGGGTGGAGCAGAACGTGGAGTTGTTGGCATACTAGCTACCCCCAGTTTGGTGCTTGGTGCTAAGCGGGGAGTGGTTGGCTGCCTAGTAGTCCCTGGCTTAGTGCTCGGTTGTTGATTCATTCTGGGAAGACAGATCGTCATTGGTTTGACAGAAGGATTGAGCTCCTCTGCTGGTTGCTGGCTATCTTTAGACAGCCTGATTGTCAGTGGCTCTGTCGTGGGTCTTGGCGCTTGGCCAGACCTTGGTAGTCGGATTACCATCTGTCCTTCCTGTACAGAGAGGCTAATTGCGTCCTTATGCAGAGTGGCTGTAAGGGGCACAGTTATGCCAGGCTTGCGGGCTTGGAGGTGGATCGTCAGAGGTTCTTCTGATCCAGATGCTGCCTCAGTTTGTGCTTGAGTATCTCCTTCGGCAAGATGCTTTTTTGACTTCTCGTACAAGCATGAATCTGAGTAGTAGGATTCGACCCCATTAAAGGGATCGATGTCGGCAAATTCTGTTCTGACGAGGCCGTGCTTGTCGACGTACTTGAAGTACTGGTGAAGTGTGGAAGGCACGATCATGTAATCGTGTATCCAAGGATGCCCCAGGAGAATATTGTAGGAAGTGTCCGCATCTATGACATAACAGGTTACTTCTGACTGAAGGTCGCCGATTTGGCACTTTAGGCGAATCTTCCCGATCGGGTAGCTCCTGCCCGAATTGAAACCGCTGATGGCGGTGCTTGTCGATGTTAGGCGATGCATTGGGATGCGCAGATGGTGTAGTAGGCTCTTTGGGATGATGTTTATGGAGGACCCGGGGTCAATGTGCAACCGATCGACCTTGATATCGCCAATGTACCCAGTATAATACAGAGGGCGATCGTGCAGGTTGGTCTTGATAAGCATATCCTGCAGAGTGAAGACAATGTTTGGCATTGACCCTGTGCAAGCGCTGTCCTGGAGATCTGTCGGCAAGTCCTCTCCAGCGAGATTGGACTGAGCCAGGTATGCGTTGGCATTCTGGAGTGCTTCACTTAGTGCGATGCGGACATCCTTGGAGAGTCTCAGGAGCTCATATAGCGACAATTTGGCCGGTATGTTAGCCAATTGTGCCAGGTTGTCAAAGTTGTATGGCCTCTCTAGCCCATGAGGCATCTCTCTTCGGAGAGGTTTGTCGAAGCGAGTCTCATTCGGCCTAGGCTTGTCGATCGTCGAAGGCTGCGGAGGTCCTGGAGCATCAGCAGCTGTCGGCTGATGATCTTCAGCCGAGTTACCCGGTGGAGGTTGGGTTTATGTGCCGGAGCGGGTAACAACAGCAGTAGCTTCTTCGACCTCTGTCGAGATCGTACGACATGATTTGACTTTCCCATTCATCTTCTTGCTGGTGGATGGAGGTGCAAACTGAGTCACCTCAGGTACCAAGTCCGGATAGACCCACATGTTCTCCCCCCGTGATGTAGTAAGGGGCACTAGACTAGCAGCTTGGTCTCAGGGAGGTAGAAGGTTAGAGACCTCCATCTTTGCTTTGGGGACGGGTACTAATCCATGTTGAGTCTTTGTCGGAGAGAAGCTGCCAAATTGTACTGACACCATGTTGGCTGCCACGGTCACCTCTTCGAAATCAATGGCCAGTGCCTTAAAATCGATGAGATGTTGGATGTATCGCTTCAGCTGATAGCAGTCTTGTGTAGCATAATGAACATAGCGATGGTAATGGCAGTACTTGGGACTCTCCATATCTGCAGGACGAGGCTCACGCCTGGAAGGAGGGAGCTGAATTCGTCCTCCTTGGATGAGCATGTCAAAGATGGGTTTAACATGGCCATCCTCGAAGGAGTAGGTCATCTGAGGCCACTGCTTTTCTGCCGGCGTTGATTCAGGCTTTGGGGCTGTGTCGGCCACTATAGCCTGCTTGCCTTGTTGTCTCGGTTGCTGGAGGAATTACCGTCGTTGTTGTTGTTGACGTTAGGGCGTTTGCCTTTGTCTTCCCCTTCCGAGATGTACAATCCCAGTTGGCGGGCTTTCTTCACCTTGTCTTCTGCGCTAGTGGCACTGATGATGAACGTGTTCCAATCTTTGAATTAACTTTTGCCCATCCAGAGGCTGATTGTGGGAAGCAGTCTCTTTTGGTAAATTTCAATCAAGGAGGAATCATGGTTGCCGGAAGGCAGCTTCATCGCGGTTTGGCGAAACCGCTCGATATAATTTCTTGTTAGCTCATTTTCTTCCTGAACAACATCCATGAGAGTGGACATTGTCACGTCTTGTCCTACTTCATAGAACCTCTCTAGGAACATGCGTTTGAAGCCGGTGAAGGAGTGGATGCAATTGTCCGACAAGTTACGGTACCAGTCGAAGGCGACCCCTTCCAAGGCTCTGATGAACAATCGCGTAAGGATGGCGTCGTCATGGTGTAGATGGTCGATTGTGACTTTGAAGTAGGTGATGTACCTGCTTGCAGATGTCTTCCCGTCATATGGATTGATGTGGAATGGTTTATATTTTGGTGGAAAGGGAACATCTCTCCATGCAGCGGGATACGGTTGTCGTATCCTGAGGTCCTGTAGGTTTCTCGGGCTTGGAACATGGCCCGGAGCTCCTGGACCTCTCTTCTTGCCTCCCTGGCCTCGTTTGTAGCGGTGGGAGCTAATATTTTAGGAGGATTATCGCCCGAGTTTGGTGCAGCTGAGTTCGAGTTCGCATTGACCGCGAGACCCAAGCTTGTTTGGCCAGGCGTCCTTCCTTGCAGAGTTGGAAGGGCCGCTTTGATCTCGTCCACGGACTTGACCAAAGCATACAGTATGGCCTCCAGAGTGTCGATGCGTTGACGATCACTGGGACCATCATGGTTGCTGTCCGTCATAAATATCGTCCTTATATGATGAGAGATGGAAGGAACGGTAGAGGACGTGCCCTCTGAGTCGTACCCTCGTACAGAGAAGTCGTCAGGATATGTGGGAATGTTCTCCTCTGGTTTGGACCCTCTTGAGAATTGTGGACGTCCTCGGGGACGTCGGGATCTGCTGTATCTGTTGGGTGAACCATTTCCTCCGGACTATCTTCTTGGAATACCGGGTTGTCGTGGATGTTTGGAGGAATGGTACCCCCGGCTCTGGTGTCTTCCATAGATGTGGATGAATCTCCCAATGTGGCAGATTTCGTCTTTGAGTGGGTACCTTGGTAAACTCCTCCTGCAACGGTGGTAGACAACCGTTTAGAAGAAATTTTTTTGGTTACGCCGGTTGAAATTTTCGGGCTGGAGATATTTGTTTTCTTCCCTCTTCCGCTGCCATGAATCTTCAGAGCAGAATTGCAAGAGGCGACGAGAAGCGCCTCATCTTCTGAGCTTGGGTGTTGTAGCCTTTAGAAGACAGACCGCCGGTCTTTTTGTGTTGCTGTCTTGTTGCAGCAGCAGTTGACTATAACTTGGGTGCAATGATGTCCTTGAAAGGACTGTTTGCTCATCAAATCTTCGTCTCTTTCCTTGCGCTTGTGAATAACCACGTTGCGTAAGTCACCCGATTTATGAGTCCAGGATTTCTGAGCACATGAGCGTGTCGGCCTTCTGCCTGCTCCCTGATGTGGGGGTCGTACGAGTACTTGCCCCTGGTCGTTGTTGGGAGATTTTTGATGACTATCCTGTTCGTCGGCTGCCGTGGGCTGGATACGGATAGTTTTATACAACTTTCTATCAGGGGCCCGCGTAATAGTCAGTAGGATGCCCTGATAGTCAGAAGTTGGGACAGTCGACTGAGCTCGTCGAGCCCGCACCGCCCGAGGCTTCCTCCTTCTAGCACCTGAGAGTGCATAGTAGGAGGAGTCCAAGCTGGTCACAACAGAGTCTGGCATATGCTCCAGAGAGCCTTCATGGTTAGGACTGTATAAGAGGCGATCAAAGACTGACCGTGAGCCGCATGGGAGAGATGGTATGCGGCTGGGATCGGTGGCCGTGCAGGCTGTCTGCATGCGGCTGGTATGTACGGCCGCATGACCTTTCTGTATACGGCTAGGAGTCATGGCCATACAGGCTGTTG
This sequence comes from Iris pallida, assembly GCA_029216955.1. Taxonomy (NCBI): domain Eukaryota; kingdom Viridiplantae; phylum Streptophyta; class Magnoliopsida; order Asparagales; family Iridaceae; genus Iris; species Iris pallida. Next base: position 23,958,828 of record JANAVB010040419.1, on the reverse strand, counting down.
GCATACGGCTATTCTTTGTGGCCGCATGAACCTTCTGTATGCGGCTAGATGTCATGGCCGTGCAGGCTACCTGCATGCGGCTGACGTTTGTGGACGCATGAGTTTTTTTCATGCGGTTGGCACCCTTATGCGGCTTGGACTGCATAGAGTTCCTCTTTTCTCCTTCAAGTCCAGCATCATAGTGTTTTCTTCTGCCGGACTTGGGGACAGTAGGGTCCTCTTTGGTCTGAAGTGGGGCCGCAAGCGAGACTTCTCTGCTGTCTCGGGCAACAGAGAGTACGTCTTCGAGAGCTTGGGGGGAGAGAAATTTTTGGGTCTCCACTCCCTGCGGGCCTTCTTTGTGCGGGCTCGCCACTGGACCGGGCTAGCGCTCCCGTCGGAGAGCATTTTTTCAAACGCCTGGTGGTCGAACCGGGCGACCAGCATTTGTTGAGTGGAGCCAAGTTTGGCTGCGTCTGATTGCCTCACCAACTCCTGAGCCGTGGAGAAGTTAGTCCCCAGCAGAGTCGCCATCGTGTTTGCCATTGATTATAAAAGAACAGAACAATTATATGGGAGGACTGGACTTTTACTTCACAATACAAACTCGCTCGTACAAAGAAAGCCTAGGGACGAAAACCTAGATACAATAATCTAAGCACGATTGTTTAGTTTTGATTCTGGGGGGTGACGGTAGAGGCTCAGGAAAGCGATGATGGCTCTGCCTTACTCCTTGGACGATCAGACGTAGCCTTGGCTCCGGTGAAGAACTGCTCTCAAGATGGAAAGACTCTTCTGTGCGCGCCTTTGTCTCTCTGTGTGTCCAGCCGGGTAGAGAGGATCTCTTTTGCAAGGGAATGGAACCTTGCTATATTTTTTTCTGTTTTGAATACGGGGGTCTTTTACAAGGGAATGGCACCTTGCTATTTATAGGAGTGGGGTGTCATCATTAGGGTTTGCAATGATTACCCTAAAAAAGTCGGCGGCTTGGGGATTTAATTGCTATTTTTCTTGATCCTATTTGCGGGCAATTAATCTGGACCACTAATCTTGATTGCAACGAATCTGGACAATTAATGCTGATTGTGTAAAATTCGTATGGGCAATCAATATTGATTGTCATGAATCTAGGGAAGCTTGGATCTTCTGCCACGTGTTTAATCCGTATGATTGCAATAAATCTGTTTTGATTCGGGTAGTTATGATGATTGTACTAAATCTGGTTGTTGGAATTTGTTGATAACTCTTGATTGATTTAGCGCCACGTGGAAAACTGATCTTCTGCCACGTGTCATAACCGCGAGCCACAGCCGCATGAGGGTAGCTTCTTAGGTTTTGAACCGCATGAAGGTGGCAGCTGCATAGGTGTAGCCTCCGAAATCTGAGCTGCATGGGGGTGGTTTCCAATTGAGCCGCATAGGACTAGCCACGTGTCAAGGCTATATGGGCATGGACTCTCAATATTTGAGCCGTATAGAGATGATCCCCACGATCCGAGCCACATGAGAACAGCGGCCGCATGGGGTGACTTCTTAGGATTGGAGCCGCATGACGAGGGTCTTCACGCTCCGAGCCGCATGAGAACATCAGCCGTATGAGGTGGTGGCAGCTGTATAGGGAGCTTTGTAGTTGGCGGATCGTGCCAGCTACATAGGAGATTTTTTTCGTTTCTCGGGGAATACACCGTCATGTCGAAGTTCATCATTTCAGCTTTAATGTCAGAGTTATCAATTTATGTCAGAGCATTTAATGAGAGCAGTCACTTTATGGCCAGCTGTAAAGGCAAGCTGTATAGGGTCACGTGCTTCTTTCCTGAGCAGCATAAGGCTATTTGAAGAGTTTCTGAGCCGCATGAGGCTCCTTCTGTTTTGAGCCGCATGGGCTTTTCTTGTTCTTTTCCATGCTTCTACAGACAGCCGTGTAAGAGGACCGGCAGTCCATCTTCCAACGACTGCAGAAGCCAGGACCGGTCCTAGAACAAAGCTCGGGAGACGAGGTGCTTCCTTTCGCCTATTGCTATTCTGCCCGGAAAGTCCCTACCGGCAAGGGAGGAAAGAAAGTAAATGTCTCCAGCCCGATGATCTCAACTAGCGCGGCTAAGAAACTCTCATCCAAGCAGTTGTCCACAACCACCACAGGAGGAGTTTATCAAGGCACCCGCTCGAAGATGAAATTTTCAACACTTGGAGATTCGTCATCTACATCCCTGGGGGTAGCCGAAGCTGGGGGTAGCACTCCTAGAAACATCCACAACAATCCGGTGTTCCAAGAAGATCAACCTGGAGACACAATCCCCCCAACAGATGCAGCAGATTCTGACGTCCTTGAAGACGTCCACAAGTGCCAAGATGAGGCAACCTCCTATGCAGGGGGTGGCACTTCCTCTGAATCCGAACCAGAGGAGAACATTCCCACATACCCCGACGACTTCTCGATTCGGGGTATGATTCGGAAAGCACGTCTTCTACAGCTCCTTCTACTGCTCCTCATGTGAGAACAGTATTCATGACTGAGAATGACCAAGACGGTCCTAGTGATCGACATCGCCTCGACACTCTTGAGGCCATACTTCATACCTTGGTTAAGTTAGTAGACGAGATCAAGGCAGCTCTACCGGCTCTCAAAGGAAGGACACCTGGCCAAACAAGCTTGGATTCCGCCGTCAATGCGGACTCAAAAACAACGGCACCAACCCCAGGTGACAATCCACCCGGAATGTCGGCTCCCACTGCTGTAGAAGAGGCCAAGGAGGCGAGAAGAGAAGTCCAGGAGCTCCGGGCAATGTTTCACGCCCGTGAAAACTCTCAGGACCTCAGAATACGACAGCCGTATCCCACTGCATGGAGAGATGTCCCCTTCCCTCCAAGATATAAACCATTCAACATCAATCCTTACGACGGGAAGACATCTGCGAGTCGGTACATGACCTACTTCGAGGTCACAACAGACTATTAGCCGCATGACGATGCCATCCTCACGAGGTTGTTCATTGGGGCATTAGAGGGGATCACATTCGACTGGTACCGCAACTTGCCAGATAACTGCATCCATTCCTTCGCCGGCTTCAAACATATGTTCTTGGAGAGGTTCTATGAGGTGGGACAAGATGTGACAATGTCAACCCTCATGGACATTGTTCAAGGAGAGAAGGAGCTGACAAGGAATTACATTGAGCGGTTTCGCCAAACCGCGATGAAGTTGCCCTCCGGTAATCCGGACTCTTCTTTGATTGAAATTTTCCAGAAGAGGCTGCTCCCCACAATCAACCTCTGGATGGGCGAAAGTCAAATTAAAGACTGGAAGACCTTCATCATCAGCGCCACTAGCACAGAAGCCAAATTGAAGAAGGCTCGCCAACTGGGGCTACATACCTCGGATGGAGAGGATAAGGGCAAACGCCCTAATACCAACAACAACAATGGCAAGTTCCTCAAGAAAAATTATGTCCAAATGACATCTTCCAACTATCTCTCAGATGTTGAGTTATGTACCCTCTGGTATCGCTGAACTTACATTCTGACTCCAAATTTCCCAGATTGTTGAGTTATGCACCCTCTGGTACCGCTGAACTTACATTCTGACTCCTAATCTTCTAGATTGTTGAGTTATGTACCCGCAGGTACCGCTGAACTTACACTCTGGTCACTCCAGATGAATCTATATCGCATCTTCTAGGTAGTAAGTCATGTATGATCATACCTCTGAACTTTTTTCCTAAAAGAGCTCCTTCCTCATGATCCACTACCCGCACTTACAATGCATAAAAAGTGTAATAGATCCACAAATTTCCCGAAACAACCACGTCGATGTTACCACTGAGTTGTTTCACTTCTATCAAAAACAAACCACCTCTCACGTAGAACTTCCACGTCCTCATTACCTCTGAGTTGTTCTATATACCCTTTATGGAGCCCACTCCTGCCACGTCCTCATTACCTCTGAGTAGGAAGGCTCTATTGAAGAAACCCTCATATTTTACCACGTCCTTATTACCTCTTAGTAAGTATGTCGGTTTTCTCTCGACTTATTATCTGTACCAAAAACCGGTGTACGCCAAGGATAATAGGCCCACAAATGTCCTATATTGACCACAAATGTTGTACTAAGTTTCCTAGTACTTGCCCTTCATTTCTCATCATGCCCCGGGAGCCCAGCTGCTCCATGGCATTCTTTCTCCCGATACCAGGAACGTCCATGGCCAGCTTACTATGGAATTGTTCTAAGTATCCCCATCAAACTTGTTATCCGTACCTAAAAATAAGGTATACCAAGGGTAATAAGTCCACAAACAGTCCCCCAGTGGGGCAAATACCACAACACCACAAATGCAATAAGCAATACAAATGAAGGGTAAAATAAAACATACTCTTTTATTTGAAAGTTGAAAGTACTACATGTTTTGGGACCACGTCCCTCTCAAAAAAGGAAAAGAACATAAACGAAAGAAGGATAGGTCGCCGAGGTCCTTCATTATAACCGGCTTAGACGCATCTCGTGCAGCCCTTACCTTCTTCAGGTTAGTGGTGAGGAAGTCACGCTCTTGATCTATTGTTGCGGACAGATCAGCTTGCCACAACACTTGAAACTGGGCCACGAGCTGATCAGCCTCTAGCAATTTGGGCTCCAGGAGCGCAACTATCCCTCCCCACCAGGGAGGGTTTTAAGAATTTTAATTTGGCCACGGGTGCATTATCGGGCCAAGGCAAAGGGGGTCCTCCGCTCTACAGCAGCTTCGACCCCTCTCTTCAGGTGGCGGTAGAAACTGTCAACCACATCATGTGACGCTTCATCCAGAACTTCCGTAGAGGACGGCGTCAAAGGAAGTGTAGCTGGCAGTGTCGAAGGAGACGCGCCAGAACTTGCCACCCCTGCCACCAGGGAAACAAATTTCGAGCGAAAAGATACGTGGATAGCAGCTAACTCCTCCTCCGCGGCCCGAAGAACCTGGATACTCGACAAGGCGGAAAGGTCGACTCCCGAAGCCACATGAGCAGAGGAGGACGCAGGGACCATTGCTCCCTGCCGCGGCTGTGCCGCCATCTGATCTCCCGAACTCGATCCAGCGGGAGGCCCCTCAATATAAGTCGGAAGGGGAGGGGGCACACTCCCTTCCACCAGATCCCCTCTGGCAAAGCCTACCCTGACAATGTCCATCATTGGCAGCGAAGGGATAGGACCAATATGTCCAGAGCAACCATCAATCAGCCTAACCCGAAGGATGTGATGATAGAGCAAATGGGCCTCCTCACTAGTCAAGATTTGGCTTATCTTACCAGAGGAGGGTTGTGGAGGCTGAGGTTCGCTCACAGCCGCCGTAGTCCCCTCACCAGCGACCTCCAAGCCGAATTCAGCTGGTTCCTCTACCCCAGCCGCCCCGAAAGGAGATACGACTGGATCAGCGTCACCCAGCTGAAATTTAGCAGTCTCGGGGACGGGTTCAGCGGAGCCCCCGTCGCCCTGGGTCGAGACCTCAGCAATGTGAGACCCCTCAGCCGCCGCCGAGAGAACCCTGGCAGAAATAATCTCGCCACACATGTCACTAATCAAAGTGGTCAGAGCCGGATCTACTTCAGAAACAGCGGCTGGTTCTCGAGAGTCCGACTCTTCTGACGCCTACAGAGAAAAGAAAAAATAATTAGAACATAGTTCAAGAAAAGCTAAAGAAAGAGAGGGTTGTGATTCAATTCATCTCCGAAATGGCGCCCATATCCTCGCCTCTCTCCTTGATGAGCAGCCGGCGAGGCCTAACCGCAGCCCGTTTCACGGAGTAGGTTCTGCCGCCTCCAGCAGACTTAGGTCTGCTTCGCTTTCGGGAAGGACTCGGCTCAACCGACGGCTGATTTGCCACCACCTCATCTGGCACAACAAGCGGCTGATCCGCCACCACCTCTTCTGCAGGAGGGAGAGAGTTATCGGCATCATGCTCGTCATCCACTTCGTCCGCATTGGTGGACTCCGAGTCTGGCACAGGAACCGTGTTCGCCCTCTTCTTCTTTTTCTTGGACTCCTTGGGCTTCTCCGCCAAGCCAGTACCCACAATAAAGCTGGTACTCGGGTCAAAATTAATGGGAGGCTTGCTCGCAGTAACATGGTATAGGGCCGCCATATACAAAATCTCCCCTGGCGCCTCAGCATCAGAAACCGAGAAGCTGGTTCGGGTATGAACCACGTCATAATAATGCCAGGCCCTGTACCGTCGAGGACGCTACCTACAAAGCCCAGGCAAGAGCTGAGACTGTCAAAGAATAGCTGGCTATACCTGAACTAGCGGGAGAACCTACTGGGCAAGTAGGGCTCCAGGTTGACATTATTGCGGTTACGGTATACTAGGTGCGCTGGACGAATATTACGCAACCAAAGGAGCATCTTCTCAGGCAAGAGGTGAGGAGGTCGGGTACCATCAATATGTACGCCACTCACTTCTTTATCGGTAAAACGAGGAACAGACACAAAAGAGTCGTATCCGTCCACTCTCGCCAGCGCCCTCCGATAGGCTGGCATAGTGCCGCACTTCCAGGGCTGATGGTGATATTGGAAAATGAAAGCATCATCGACCATAACGCCGTCTTCTGCTCCAGGCCTCATCAAAGACCGGTAGTACATCAACAGCCGTCCCATCAGATAATGGTAGGGCAGCTCTATGTGCTCAAAATCCATCGTCGTGTCACGGGCAATGACCTTAGACGAGAAGGCGCGAAGGCCATGGTGTATGCTGCACACCATGGCCGGAAGAAGGGCCAGTCTGACCCCAAAGACCAGCTTTCCAGCAGGAAGGATAAAGTGGCGGCTGATCCTCTCAATGGAACCCGCCCCTCGTGAGACCACGCAGTTCCATAACCACACCATCAGGAATCCTACCAAGAGTGCCTTCTCTGACATCCGCTGAGTACCATGATAAAAATAACTAAAGGAGTCAGTTTGACTCCCAAATGTGTCACCCGTGGCCCTCGATCTCTTGGCAGTCGACGCCAGTTTTTGTACCCTCCTAAGTTTGAGGATCTCGGAAAGAAACCCGGCCTGAGGCGCCTAGTGTAAAAAGGTATGAGACCCAGGACATGGTGTGAGGAATGCTCCCTTCTGAGCTACCATCCTTCTTGATGGACATCTGGTGACAGGTACTGTGGTGACATAACAATTACCGGTATTCGGCAACAAAGCCCGGGAACTGTCGATCCGAATCCTCGAACTCTTTGTTCGTAGGGGTGTACACTTCAAAGACTTCTTCCCTCCAAGACAGCTTGAAAATAACGTACATCTCGTGGAGGGCGAGTCCCAGCTCCCCTCCAAGCGTGAAGAAGGTTCCCGTCTGCCGGTTGTACATCTCCAGGAGAGCCATGAACAACGGCTTATTTATGGGTAGACCATGACAGGTGCCCCGATGGTGTAGTAGAGGCCGATCTCACGCAGGGGAGTCTCATACTTCTGCAGAATCCACGTGGTCAAGTTGGCCCACGCAGTGATGGGGTTTATCCAGTTCAGCAGCACCAACCGGCCGACGGGATAGGACCCCTTCCGAGCAAGCTGGTTCAAGAAGGTGTCAGCTTGAGAGAACATAAAATTGGGACCCGTTACATTTATGAAGGTACCCGGGGCCAGTCCCATCACGTACCGACTGACCGATTCCCTACTCGCATACGCTGACCCCAAATTCCTGTTATAATGGATGTTACCCACAATCATCTCCGACTTGCTTGGGGTCAAGGAGTCCACCATCTTTCTGTCCATCAGTAACATGTTGAACCATGACAGAGAAAAATGACGCTCCATCGGAGGGATATGGATCGCCATCCCGTCAAGAGTAAAGTCCCAACTCTCGGATATATCCAGCACTCGGGGGTTCTTCACAGTTAAGGCATCCCCAAAGAGGAACACCGGCTTCAGGTATTTTCCCTCCGATTGCCCCAAGTTCATCATGGCGCAGAGAAAATAGAAGGGCTGGTTCCTGATAGCATTCAGCCTCTCCATAGGCTCGTTTGTGGGAAACTGGTTCGCCGTATATTGGACTAAGTGGTCGAATCGCACACCCACAACAGATTGGGCCGAACCCACCAAGGGTTCTCCTGCTGGATTGACTGGCAGATTCACTGAAAAAGGACAAAAGAAATAAAGTTAGAAGATGGCCGGGTGAAACCAACTTAGTATTTCGGGGCTTATGCGGCTCTATATTGGCAGGGCTTTATGCGGCCCAGTTCAAAGTGAGCTTATGCGGCTCGGTTCAGCGTGGCCTCTTGCGGCCCAGTTCAAAGTGAGCTTATGCGGCTCGGTTCAGCGTGGCCTCATGCGGCCCAGTTCAGATGAGCTTATGCGGCTCGGCTTAGCGCAGCCTCACGCGACCCAGTTCAGATGAGCTTATGCGGTTCTGCTTAGCGGGGCTTTATGCAGCCCAGTCCAGATAAGCTTATGCGGTTTTGCTTAGCGGGGCCTTATGCGGCACAGTTCAAAGGGGGGCTTATGCGATCATGTCTGATGGGGCTTCATGCGGCTCAGCTCAGAGGGACTTATGCGGTTCTGTTCGACGGGTCCTTATACGGTTCAGTTTGTGAAGTACTTATGCGGCCACTAGACGACTCTCATGCGGCTCGGACATGGGACGTACATGCGGCACATACAATTTGAACAGTTCAATGAAGACGAAGAAGGCTCGCGGATAAAATATGCGACATAGCCATGATGGTTAGGTTCTGAGTTCATACAATTTCTTCCAAAATCCTTACCAGCAATGGTGGGGTGAACGTCGGAATGAACTTCAGGCGCTGCAGTCGACGTAGAAGCCACTCCCTTACCCTTCGCCGCAGCCTTGGAAGTCTTGGGGGCCATCGATGATCGAAGAAGAAGAAGAAGAAGAAGAAGAAGACAGCAGTTAGGGCAAAAAATGCTTGAACTGGAGAAGAGAGTAAAGAGTTTCTCTCTAAAAATTACCCTTATTTATAGGCGAACAAGGGGGGCACGTGGACTGATGAAACGCTTCGGATTATGTGCAGCAGACAAAACCGACTCTTGGGATTTCATCCCCTCTCATGCAGGAGATTCATCAAGGTAAAAATCCAAATATTTAATAAACCGACTCTTGGTATTCACCCCAAAAGGCGGCTTTAAATCCAAAACAAATCAAGGGCAATTAAATAAGACACACACATGGCAGAGAGGACAATATGCGGCCAGAACAGTCCATACGGCTAGGAAGTCCACGCGGCTAGGAAGTCTATACGGCTAGGAAGTCCATGCGGCCAGGCAGTCCATGTGGCTAGGAAGTCTATACGGCTAGGAAGTCCATGCGGCCAGAACATCCTATACGGCCAGAAGAGCTTATGTGGACATAGTCATGCTTCTTATTCAAAGTATTTCAATTTTACAAATTAAAAACTTTGAAGGGGGACTTGTAGAAGTATGAAAAAGAACAGGAAAGTCCATACGGCCCAAAACAGAGGGAGTCTCATGCGGTTCAAAGAATCTCTTAAAGCTTCATGCGGCTCAAGAGTCCTTTAGAGCTTCATGCGGCTCAAAAGTCCTTCAGAGCCTCATGCGACTCAGAAATCCCTAATAGTTCCATGCGGCTCGGATAAAAGCCACGTGGCCCCATGCGATTTGCCTCTACAGTTGGCCATCAAGCAGCGGCCTCATTTAATACTCTGACGTAACACGGCAGCTCTGACATAAAGGTGAATTGACAGCTCTGACATAAAGCTGCAATGATGACTCTGACATAATGGCGCGCTCCTAGGGAAACGAAAAAAATCTTTATAGCTAGCACGATCCACCAATTCCGAAGCTCCCTATACGGCTACTATCCTTCATGCGGCAGCCACTCCCATGCGACTGCTACTCCCATACGGCTCGGATCGTGGGGGCCACCCTCATACGGCTCCGATTTTGGGAAGCCACACCCATGCGGCTTTGACACGTGGCCACCATTATGTAGTTCGGTTGGGGGCTACCCCATGCGGCTGCTACTCCCATGTGGCTCGGATCATGGGGGCCACCCTCATGCGGCTCGGATTAAAGGACTTCCATGCGGTTCAGATAAGGCCACCCTTATGCGGCTCTGACACGAGGCCACACTTATGCGGCCCAACTATGACAGTCCTCCATGTGGCTCGTAGCAGTTGGGACACGTGGCAGGAGTTGATCAAATCCCAATAATCCATATTTATGGCAATCGACATAACAGGCAGTTGGGACACGTGGCAGGAGATTGACCAAGATTTATTAACTCGAATTTGCTGATATCAACAAATCATCACGATGTAGATTTGTTGCAATCAACATTAACTGCCCATACAGATTTGTTGCAATCAATATTAATTGCCCTTGCAGATTTGGTGCAATCAACATTAACTACCAGATTTGTTGCAATCAATATTGACGGCCCAGATTAATTTCCAACAAACAAGATCAAGGCAAATCGTAACCAATCCCTAACCGCCCACTTTTCAAGGAGCAATCATTGCAAACCCTACTTATCACACTCTACTACTATAAATAGCAAGGTGCCATTCCCTTGCAAAAGGACAGACAAAAAAGAGAATAGAGAGACACGCACAGAGAGAGCGACGGCGCACAAAAGAATCTCCCCACACATCTCGAGAGCATTTCTTCATCAGAGCCAAGGCTACGTCCGATCGTCCAAGGAGTAAGGCAAAGTTGATAGCACTCTTCCGAGCCTCTACCATCACCCCAAGAAAAACTAAACAATTGTACTTAGATTGCTGTACCTAGGTTTTCATTCCTAGGCTTTCTTTGTACGAGAAATTTGTGTTGTGAAGTATGAGTCCAGTCCTCCCATAAAACTGTTCTGTTCTTTTACAATCAATGGCAAACAACGGGTGCGGGTCGTAACAAGTTTTTGTGGTGGTCCATGTAGGTCAGTTTTTGCCAAATATGCGAACTCATGATGGTACTTAAGTTAGTCGTACAATTACGAGCCTGCGGCTAGAAAATGCTCATTCACAACTTAGAATTAAATTGTTTTTAGAGAATGACTAGGACTAGGAGTCCCTTATTCAAATTGACCGTTGGGTAGTTAAGGTTGTTAGATAGGCCATGCAATTTAGATAAGGAATTATTAAATTTAGATAGCTTTTCAGATCTCTATAGATGCACTATTACTTTTGATATGACGATATGATCCAATGTGGTTATACTATTCACTTGGTAAGTTAAGCTTTCCTAGAATTAAGGCTCTAATCTTGATAAACTGTTCAATTTTCTTTTGCCCTATTAGATATAAACCTATATCATAAGTTAGAATTGCCTATTTAAAATCCTATTTTGCCGTAAGAAATTAGTTTATAATTCCTGATTCTGTTATTCATATACGAATCTCGAGGTACATTGATTCAAAGTTTTCCCTCAACCATTTGAAATACATATGAAATAAAGATTAGTATATTCTTACTTATCTTGTCTTCAGTTATTTCTTCCCCGATCAATCTTTTATTTTAATGATTGAGACTTATAGGCAGATGTTTATGCTTTCTATCATAGTCAACTAGTTTGAATCTCTAGCATCTCCTTGAAGTTCTTAGGAATATAGTTGGAGTAATTTCAACGACTGCGATGGCTAGATAGCAGCGCACAGTCGCCAATTGCTTGAGAATGGAGAGTGTGGGTTCACTGCAGCCAGCAGCGCACTGGCGAGGCACGACCCATAGAGTTAAAATTATTTCAAAGAATCGTAGGTTATGAAACATTGTTAAAAATAGGCTCAATTGCTTTCGTGGTACTCGAAGTTATACCAATTAACAACACAGTACCTAATCTATTATTCCTTACTTAAAAGTAACACACGTTCTAATTATGGTGTACTACATCCCTGTAGCCAATTTCTGTCAAGTGTCTAACAGAAATGCCGACGTGGCTTCCCAACTCGGTAACTGAGTATACACGTGTGCAGTTCACGTGTACACTCAACAAATAAGGGGTGGGGTCGGGAAAGTGGCTCAATTCCCGCCCTCTCCAACTCTCTCTCTCTCTCTCTCTGTATCTCTTCCTCTTCCCAGGACCGACGAACGTGCTGAAGACGAGGAGGGGCGACGACGATCTGCTGAAGACGAGGAGAGGCGACTACGATCGGCCGAAGATGAGGAGAGGCGACGATCGACAAATCGCAGATGGGTACCTCTCTTCCCCCCTCCTCTCTCTATCTTCTTCTTCTTCTTCTTCTTCTTCTTCTTCTTCTTCTTATTTTTCGTCGAATAATGAGTTTAGGGTTTTATTCTTTTCATTTCATTCTGAAAACCCCAAATGAAGTAGTAGCTTGTTTACAGCTGCAAAGCCATTACAACTTCGAGCCTCCAAAAACTACAAGTTTTCTAGTCATTACAACTTCAACTTTTAGTCATTACAACTTCAACTTTTAGTCATTACAAGACAAATACGAGTTTACAATTACTCCATCTTAAATCTTCCAAATTTCTTCAAAATAGCCCCATACATTTCAAGTTGTCGTTGCGCTACACGGTGTTCAATTTCAACTTCTAATATGATCTCCTTCATGATATTCTTGCCTTGTCCCGAAGAAGTAGTAGCTCCATCATCCACCATTTTCTTCTTTGTCTTTGAGGCCGTAGCTTCTGGCATCCATTCAATGTATTCACAACCGGGATTTTCCTTCTACACGTATTGAAAAAGAAATTACAATTATAAGTTACACATTACTAGCAAGAAATAATAATTATTTTATATTAATATACAAAGAAAAGTATGTTTCACATACACTAGTAGATAATGGACAACAGTAGAATTTTTGACCTAAGCTCCTAGGCACCTTTGATGTTCGTATTTTGCAAAATCCGGCTTCGCAACGACATAACCGAAGTTCATCAGTCCAACACCAAAAATCACATCCTACCTCCTTTGCACATTTTAAAAATTGGCGCCCATGATTCCAAGGTGTATTTGCAGTGAATAATTTGCACGGAGAAGTTCTTTCGCAATAACATGGGATCTTCGCAAGATCCCATTCCTTTTCACTTCCTTCGTTTGTTGCAATTTTGTTAGCATAAACATTTTCAGATCGGCTCTTCTTTTATTTTAGGGTTTCCACAATAAATTATTGAATGACTTACACAATTAATTACTTTAGGGTTTCCATAATAATAACTACTGGTTAGGGTTTCAAATTTTAGGGTTTCAAATTTTAGGGTTTCGGTAATAAAGAGAAACAACGTGAGATTCAAAAATGATAAAGAAGAAGAAGAAGAAGAAGAAGAAGAGAGCAAGGGAGAGAGGTACCCATCTGCGAATGCTCCGGTAGCGTCGTCTTCAGCCGCAGCCCTCGTCTCCTCGACGTCCGCATCTCTCGGTGGCCTCGTCTTCTCGTCGGAGTATGTCGATCGAATAGAGAGAAAGAGACAGATGAAGGTCAAATAAGGTTATAATAAGTTAAGTGTACACGTGGACTGCACACGTGTACACTCAGTTACCGAGTTGGGAAGCCACGTCGGCATTTCTGTTAGGCACTTGACGGAAATTGGCTACAGGGACTGTAATACACCATAATTAGAACGTATGTTACTTTTAAGTAAGGAATAATAGATTAGGTACTGTGTTGTTAATTGGGTATAACTTCGAGTACCACCAAAGCAATTGAGCCTTAAAAATATGTCTTCGTTGACCTCTTTAGACCTTGTGTCAATATAAGGTAGAGTATCTGATAGCATATCAAATTTGAATCACGGAACCAATGGTTTACCACAGCCAGAGTATACGGGCGAGGCATAATTCTCGTTAAAATGACTTCAGACGTGATTACAAGTTTAGGATACTATAGAGGATAGAAAAATGCCCTGTATGTCCTATAAGATCCAAAGCCAATACTAGTGAAAGTTCTGTAAGTTGGGTAGCATGTCTTCCAACAAAGCATTCCGTGGTCCTTGTGATCTATTAACGAGGTAATTGACTGACACTAATAGGTTTACCTAGAATATAGAATTTAGAGGTCCATAACCCATTAGTCGACCAAGGCCTTATGGATAAGAAGATAGTAGGATGAGTGTATAAGCAAGAACACCAGGTAAGGTTTTGATTCTCACAAAACTCAAACTACTTGTGCCTCCTTTCAAAAATCTCGTATACTTGTATTTTGACTATCTTGACCAATACTGCTATTACAGCCTAGTTTTGCAAGCTTACTCTTTTATCGAGCTTGATTCAAGACATATGTTTATTGGGGACGCCTACTAACATATTGTCTAATCAGAATCGATGTATTACGGTCTGATCAACCCTAGTGCACTCGGTTCGCTTTTCCTATTATTAACCTACGTGGATTGAGATGTAGATGTCTCTAGGATCTCATCCGTAACTGGCTTGAAAACTCTCTCGAATTATTCGATCCCCTTTGGAACCCCATATTCGCATTCGATTCCCTCTCCCTGGAACTCTTTAGTATTTTTCCCTTTACTTAATAAAGAAAGGCAAATGCCCGTATTTGAGCAAAGTTATACCCAGAATGTTACCCTTAGCTCTCCATATCATCTATGGCCATGAAAACTATTGCAGTATCATTTTTTGTCTATTTAAAATTGGAAAAAGATCTTTAAACTTGATCCATATCTATTATATCACGTTATCTATTACCCCGTGATCATGACTTGAATTGCTCTAACTCCATTCATCGTAAACTTTGTCTTGGTTTAAATTTGAGAAATAAATTCCTGAAGTATATAGGATGTCAGCCTCTAAATTTTAAGATTTACTAGTATTATCGATTGAACAGATAAGTTGGTTCCCACTAGGATAGAAAAATTTGTGCCTTATAAAAACCCACTTTTATTTAGATCTTTGGTGTCCCTGACTGTGACATTAATATTCGGAGCGTGATACTAGCTGTTACCTCCCAATAAATTTTATATGCAAGATCTAGACGAGTCCACCTTCATCTAGGTATATCATGTCCCACTCAAACACGTCCCCTTGTACTCTATTTTTATGGTACAACTTTCAGGTCAAAAGGACTAGCTATAACCCTTACCATAATACATGTATACTTCTGACTTCCATTAGAGCCTCAACCTCGACTCAATTCCTTCGACCCAATATATATTTGTGATCTACTCGAAGCCACTACGCACATGCCACTAGTGTGCCACCCAATTGAGGCCTCACGTACTACATAAACACAAAAGTTACTGAAGGCATATTTTTTGGCTTAGGAACCTAGCTAACCAACCTGACTGGCAACTAGCTCAACCACTTGGGTGGAAACCTATTCTAAGTTACCCTAACCTAGTAAAAATAGTTTTATCATTGGGATCTTGTCCAGTCAATATAGATTGAAATCCAAGGTTCATCCAACCAACGATTGATGTCCAATTAGGGAACCCATTAAGACTCAGTAAAACCCATCCATGTATACCACCATATTTGGACTATAAAACCAAACTATTTGAAATAGGTCCCTATACATATTGTGTAGTCTCCACCTCTTAGAATGTGATGTCATTCGTAACCCTTATTCCATCTACCTGGAAGTCACGATACGATCTTGTATTGCATTTATATCCCTTGCTCATGTGTTTATATAACCACGAAAAAGATCACATTCTTGATTTATCAAATTCCGTTCTATTATGGAATCTTGTTTAGATTAAATTTCGAGAATGGAACTTCTGTATTGTACGGATTGCAAGCCCCTATAAGAAATGAAGGGTTCTTCGATTTAGCAAGTGACTGGACTAGAGTAGCCCACTCTAGCAAATAAGTCAATGATTCATAAACTTTCTTTCTATCTGTATCATTGGATACTCTCTACCGCTCTTGATACTTCATATTTGCTCTCGATTATTCTTCCTTATCTTCCCGTCCTTTCTATTTCAGAGCGACGAATGGTCATGCTTATTAGAATTTATTAATATTTCTTAGCTACTTGTGTAAATTTGTTGCTTGTTAAATTTTTGGTTGCTTGATAGATAGGAGAGGATTATAGATGCTATATGCTGTAGATATCTATTGGTAGCAATTTTAGCAATTAGTTGGAAGATTATAAAGTTTTAGTAACATGAGATTTGAGGGAGTAGTGTGACGAAAGGTGGATAGAAATCCTCAAGAATTCGTAGTACGAAATGACCATGAGAATATATGATAGCTAATGAAACCTGTCTTCTATCATAATTGATGGACTCTTCCCTTAAATTTTGATGACGAAATTATTTTAAGGTAGGTTGATTTGCAACACCGCTTCCCAAAATTTTTGATATTATTTTTATGTATTTAACCGAGTTAAATAGTAATTTTGGAATTTTATAAATATTTAATTAATTAATTATTATTATAGAATGTTTTAGTCATGGTTAGGTTTGAAGTACAAGATGGCTAGTAACCAAGGCATGGGTAGCGTAGTCATGTGCTTGGACTATTGTGTTAGCTATGATAGGGAAGACCAAGCCATAAGTATGTCCCGACTAAGAAAACCAGGCCAAGTTACGACTTGACCCCGATAAATAATAAATTAGTTATCTATTAATATTATGACATATATGAAACCCGGTTGTGCCGATTTAGTTCTGACTTGATCCAAGCCCATGTAGAGATGTAGTGTGACTACAGACGTCTATGAAGATATTTGTTTTACATCTTTATATATATTTCATACTTTATGTAATGGTCCAATAATTACTTTCTAATTAAACGTCATATACATACATTAGATGTTATTGCTATTGAAAATAATATTATTTTTAAAAATATAATAAATAATTCTCTTAGATGTTAATATGCATTTTGGGATTTATTTTAGACTATATATATATTGCCAAAAATAAGTATATAATATATATATATATATATATATATATATATATATATATATATATATATATATATATATATATATATATATATATTTTTTATATATATATATATATATATATATATATATATATATATATATATATATATATGTTATATATATATATTTGTGTGTATTTCCATGAATAAGTGATAAATATAAATATATTTCCTTGAAAATATATATATATATATATATATATATATATATATATATATATATATATATATATATATATATATATATATATATATATATATATTTGTGTGTATTTCCATGAATAAGTGATAAATATAAATATATTTCCTTGAAAAACTAAAGTATAAATTAATTTATACTCATGTGTGTTAAATAAGTTGTATTGTTTATATATATGTATATACTAACTGTTGTATACATGCATTATATATATACATACATACATACATACATACATACATACATACATACATACATATATATATATAATTATTAAATCAAATTACTTGAATCCTTTAGGTTTAATTTTGAATGGGATAACTAATAAAGAAAACAAAATAAAAGAAATAAAAGAATAAAAAAAGGAATAGAAAAAATAAAAGGAAGAAAGAAAACCAACCCAGCCCAGCCCTGGCCGAACTCCCTCCCACCCGAGCCCGCACAGTAACCCAACCCCCTCCTCTCTGTTCCATATATAATCGAATGAGAAAACGAGAGAAGAAATATAAAACCCTAAGTCAAACCTTAAACCTAAACTAGCTCAGCACCCCGTTACCCCGACCTCGACCCTGTGCATCTCCACGCCGCTGGCCAGGCCGCCCACGATCGCCGAAGATGGCCGAAGACGCCCGTGGAACTTCGCAACGAAGTCTCCACCACCTCGCTTGATCGTTTCACCATCTGTAACTGCTGGTATGTAGACAACCTATCCAACTACTAATACCTTCAATTAGTTTCACTTTAGACCCTCTAGGTTACCCGGAGGATCGACCCAAAAATGGGCGAAAATTTGTTCTAAAATGAAACAGGAAACTCATTTAGGGACAAGTATTGGAAGGCAATTTCTGGACTAAAGATTAGGAGTTTTCAAAAACCAATTAACATCAGTCCTAGACAACCTATAGGGCACTGAAACCCAGCTTACGGAAGTCGATTTCATTGATTGAGCGTCGAGAAATCTTTTTCCCAATTTTGACAAAAAACTGATTTTAAAATATTAGAAAAATAAAAAAACCTCCCGATACGACGTGCGTCCCTCCAAACTGGGCGACATGGTCGCGAACTGAAAGCATCGAAAGGTGCGTATCTACTTCGTGGACGTGTGATCTTTGACGGAATTCAAATTGGTTGCGTGTGCGCGACGAATTTGTTGCGTATCCGTCGAAATTTACCGTGTCGGCCACTTTGCAAATTTTTTAATTACTTTGTGCACGTTCGTCAAATCGAGACAAAACTTGTGCCAATAGGACCGTATTGTTTTTTTGGTCCTGTATGCCAAGTTTGGTCCAATTCTGAGGCAGTTGATCGGATTGCCGTTTTGTGGGCCCCATGATCCGACTCAAGGGACGATTTTGTGCACGGCCTGTCGGAATCCAACTTTGGACATACGGTTAGTTTCGTATCAAAAAACTGGACCCGTAGACATAGAGTTTGACGACTTTAGAGACCATATACTCTGACATGCTTTTTCGGTGCAAAGCGAGTCCAACGGCGGATATCATTTTTTGCCCAAAATTACGGTTTTGCTCCTGTGTCCAGAATTGGACTTATGGACAGGCAAACCTAGCTAATTTGAATATTCTGAAAATATTGTTATTGTCTGTTTCAGCATCCAGAGACTGTTGGACGAGTTTGACTGTTGTGGGTCACTGAGTAGTATAGTTTTATCGGTTTCACCAGCAGAGGACCTCAGGTAAGTGCAGTTTTTGATTGCTTTTCGATTCATAGTAGTTTATACATTTTATGTTTATACATATGTCTTGCTGCTTGTTGACACGCTCGTTATACAAAAATTAGTATCATGGATCTCTACTTACTATATTCTTTGATTATCATGTTTTTGTGTTTCGTGACTTGTTCGAGACCGTGAGTACTAGTCGGGAGGGGAAATATCTTAGTAGACATGTGGACTACCTAGAACTATCCCCTGTGTCTTTCATAGAGAATAGCAGCTGCACACGATACGTGCAGGGTGCCTGATTTACCCCCTAGCCGTTCACATGTCGAAACTGATATTTCAAAAAAATACATAGATAGTTATCTTTTATTTGTTTTCTTCTTTTCTTCACCACTTGCCATGACGTCAGTTACTTTCTAGTTTTCATCTCACATATGTTATTCTCATGTCTTGTAAATTCTATTGTATTATCGCATTGCCGTCAGTTTGTGTGCTTGTTCCATTCCTGACTGGAAACCAACATTTTTTAGGTTAGTTGCGGCTTCACTTAGCATTGGGAGATACGGGTATACTAGCAGGCAGAAACCTAGAGATTAGATAGATGTGGTATCAGTTTCATTAAATGTAAGAACCTTGTGTTTTCTTTAAATATAAATATTGTAAATGTTGTTATCGATTTAGAAATGTGAATGAACAGTAAATGTTATATTTTATAATTTTGAGCAACTTGGCCGTGACAGCGTTCTACCGCCAACTCTGCGGTGTAGGCTGGCTTGGACACGTCTCGTATCCGAAAAGCGGGTGCGGGTTGTCACACGTATTCTCTCGTGGAACCTTGTACCAACAACGTGGCCGAATATAACGCCCTACTATTTGGCCTTCTATTGGCAAAATAACTGGGAGTCGACTATCTGGAAGCTTACGGCGATTCTAAGCTAATAGTTAGTCAGGTCCGAGGGGATTATGAAGTTTGTCACGAAGATCTCATCCCATATCACAAAGCGATGATCGAGTTGGCTTCTACCCCTTGCTGGATTCTAGATCGAGCACGTGCCTCGATTGTAGAATATAGAAGCAGATGCTTTAGCGGGTTTGGCTGCTTCCTTGACCGTCCCTATCAATACTCAGCATTCGATTATATTGTCCGGTCGAGAGTTATTCTGTGCGAAAGATGTCTTGCATATTTGTCACAATTACGCAACAAAAATGATTGTCGATGTCAAAGACTGGAGATTTCCTTTCATAGACTATGCTGTCTACGAAATTCTTCCTGAGGACCCAAAGGAAGCAGTGTCTATCCAACAGCGATCCCTCAGATTTTACTATGATACGTCAACCAAAATACTGTACCGATGTTCTTACGATGGGCTACTGTTACGATATTTATCAGACACAGAAGCCAAACACGCACTACGTGAGGCTCACGATAGAATTTGTGGTACATACCAACCAGGCCCCAAATTACAAGATTACCTCAGACGAATAGGTTATTATTGGCCCACGATGATAGCAGATGCTGTTGAATATGCAAAGAAGTGTAGGGCTTGTCAGTTCGATACCGATTTCATTCATCAATCTTCGGAGTTTCTACACCTGACGGTGGCATCTTAGCCTTTTGAAGCCTTGGGTATCGACGTCATCGGCCCAATCAGCCCGCCATCCTCCAGAGGACATCGGTTTATCCTAGCTATAACCGATTACTTCTCAAAATGGGAGGAAGCTATACCGCTCATCGAAGTAAAGACGTCGAATGTGATCAGTTTCATCAAACATTACATCATCTACCGCTTCGGCCTACCTCGTAGGTTATCTATAATAATGGTCCATAATTTATGGGCCATGCATTTTGTCAGTTCTGCGATAAGAATCGAATTCAGAATGTAGCCTCT
Organism: Iris pallida; assembly: GCA_029216955.1. Lineage (NCBI taxonomy): Eukaryota > Viridiplantae > Streptophyta > Magnoliopsida > Asparagales > Iridaceae > Iris > Iris pallida. The sequence continues at coordinate 23,938,295 of JANAVB010040419.1, read as the reverse complement.
ACCGCTTACAATCCAGCAGCTAATGGATTGGCAGAAGCTTTCAATATGACTATCGTCAAACTTCTCAAGAAGTTCGTGTCTTCAAACCAGCACGATTAGAATGAGAAGCTCAGCGAATGTCTCTAGGCCTATCGTACAACGGTCCAGACTCCAACAGGCTGTACGCCACTCTCTCTGGTTTATGGGAGTGAAGCAGTTCTTTTCCTAGAAATCTAGATTCCCTTCATTCGAGTAGCCTTAGCCAGTGAGTTGATAGCCGAAGAAAGTTACCGTCTACGACTACAAGAGCTGGAAGCGCTAGACGATAAATGCTTTTTAGCTCAACAGCATATTAAGCTATACCAAGCATGCCTTTCTAGAGCCTTTAATAAAAAGGTGAAAGAAAGAATCTTTCTAGTTGGTGATCTGGTCTTAGCAGTAAGAAGACCAATGGTCATGACGCACAAGACAAAAGGAAAATTCCAGCCTAAATGGGAAGGTCCTTTCGTTATAGAATCAGTGTATTCTAACGGTGCGTATCAACTAACCAAGCCTGATGGTGACTTGCTCATGATGTCGATCAACGGCAAGTTCTTGAAGAAATATTATGTGTAACCTTCATGTACAGCGTTCACATATACCTTGTTTAATTATGTAAATGTACAGTATAATGTTTACATGATTCGAAAAATCTTCTAACTATTATCCATATTTCAAGAGTCTTGGATACGCCATGGATAGTAGGTCCTCTTAAAAATGAGATTCCCCAGTAGAATTATCTTCGTTTTGGACTCTGCCCAAACTCGATCTTATGAAAACAGTCACATCCATATTACCTCTGAACTGTTTTTCGATAATTATTTCCCAGTAGAATAATTAAGAAATATCTTGCCACATCCATACAACCACTGAGCAAAACATTCGTCAAAGATAATCACGTCCATATTACCTCTGAATTATCCACTCCTACCTAGTGTTATATATCCGTCCACGTCCATATTACCTCTGGTCAGATATAGAACATCCTCTGCTATTTTGTCCTTATTATTATCTATGTTCGAGAATCTCAAACATAAAACATCTAATAAGTCCACATCAAATTCCCCGACGAAATACCCACCAGAAATATCCCTACTACGTCCACACTACCTCTAGTTCTGATATTTCACAAACTATATTCATAAGTTTCGAAAGCCAAAAGATTCTTTATTAAAAACGTCTCTGAAAAAACAGAGAAAAGAAAAAAGATACAAGAGTCTTTACGGCTCAAAATGAGACAATTACAAAAGAAGATTTAAGGGTTACACAACTGATTGATGCTGTCCATTAAAGCTGCTATCACGGTCTGAGACTTGACAGTGACACGACGGCGTGCTTCTTCCTATTGAACGACTTTATCCTTGAAGGGGACCAACTTCGCGTGTCTCCCTCCAACTTTACCAGCTGTTCTTTCAACTGGTCTGAAGTTGTGACAGTCATAGCAGCCTGAACCATATAGTCTTCCAGTTCAGACACGTCTGTCCTTAAGCTGGCCTCCAGTTAGGCAATCCCCTTGTGGATCTATGGAATATGATTGTATCTTTCAGTGATCTGGGCGGCCAACTTGTTCTTCGAAGCAAGACGGGCCTCTCTTGCGGCGTTGAACTGTTCATATTGATCAGCCAACTTACTGATCTCCTTAGCAAGGGCATCCTTCCTTGCTTGGAAAGAAGCTTCCTCCTCCGCAAGAGCCACAACCAAAGCCTCGTCTTCTTCAAGAAACAGTGAGGTTGGACTCTGTTGCTTGGCTTTCCGAAATCTGGCCACATGGTCCTCCAGTTCATTCAGAACTTTTCTCAGACCATTAGCACGCTCCTTGTAGATGGCGATGCTCTCAAGGGCCATCACCTAGCATTCAGCAATAGCCTTTGCAGGTCCAAATACGACGTTTTGGTTTAGAACTCTAGGAAGCTTTACTTTTAAAATAGAATAGAAAGCTTTGACGACTTTCTCGGCCATCTCGTCATCTTCTGAAGAGGTCGTTGGAGAGGAAGCCTGATGAGGATCTTTCGCTCTAGGAAGATACGCTTGACAAGATCCGAACCTGACAAAGAAGAAATATATCTATCAGTGACGGAAAGGAAAAACCTGAAAGTGTGCAAAAGAGTTATAATTTCGTACCTTCTGCTTGCTCAGCACCAACTTGAATTAGGCCTTCAGCACTGGTTAGGAAGAAGCCAAGAGCAGGCCCAGGTTGCTCAATGATAACAATGTCACGGCCCTGCATATTTTCGACATTAGGCTATATATCTTCCACGGCCCCAGCTGGACCTGGAGTAGATTCATTAACATCCCCTTCAGTGTGCTTTTCAACCTCTCTTTCTGCAGCCGATGCCATATTAGCAACAAATTCCTCTGCGCCAGCAATCACAAAAGAACCAGGGAGAACCTCTTGTCCTACCCTAGTGTCTTGGGCTACCTTTGCATATTGTTCCCTCTTCTTATCTATAAGGGAATATACGATGGCAGTCAGCATCACGAGGAGTACACAAAATTAAAGGCGAAAAATCTCGTCCGAGGTAAAATGCAAAGATAACATACCCACGGGAGGGTGAGCCGATTGAACTTGATTCTCGTCCAACTCCTTCATTATAGTCCCGATCTCAGACATACCCCTAAAGAGATATCGTAGGAGGGACTGGCTTTCTGGTCGCCATCATAGTCCAGGCCTTCATCCTGGTCATCCCTTGACTCAGCCCCTTTGACCGGGGAAGGCTGAACTTCGTCTGCCGGTTAAAAGGCACCAGCCTCGATCGCAACTTCAGGGTCCTATGCAAAGGACAAACACAAGGGTGAGAAAACTTCATTCGAAGACTGCACATGTAGTGGTTCGACCAAAACGACTATAGAATCTAGAAATGGATCTACCCCTGAATGGTGACGACCCGCGATGCTGTTCCACCTCTTCCAGTCTATCGGAAAGACGTTTTTAAAGGAGGTGAGCTAGCACCCACCTCCTTAGGGCAACAGTCTTCTTCTTCCTCTTAAATGTTGGCTCATAGGCCAGTTCAGTTGAAGCTTTCCTCTTCTAAGGAAGATCTCAACAGCCATCTCTTGACAGCCTGACAGCATCTATGCGCCCAAAGAGAGAGTTTTGCTATGCGCCCGCAGAGCCATAAGAAGACAGTCTCCCATGCTTCTTTTAAAGTATTTCGAACTCGTTCGATTATCAAAAACTTCGAAGAGGGTCTTATAGAAGCATCAAAATTTTAGCATTATGCACCTAACCCAGAAGTAGCTATGCGCCCAAAGTCTGGAGGTAGTTATGCACCCAAGTCTGAAAGTAGCTATGCGCCCAAGTCAAAAAAGTGGCAGACACCCACAATAAAAATCCTATGTGCTCATATGTAAAATCCCTATGTGCCCATATGGCTCCTCCAAAAGAGGGGCATGGCCCTGTTCCCACACTATGCGCCCAATTAAGGACAACACCACGACTCGGTCAACATGCACGATCAGTCGTGCAACGAAGCATGCAGCCACGTCAGTCTCCACGAGTAGTCATGCACCAAAGCATGCGGCCACGTCAACCCCACGATCATCCAGTCTTTATACGCCTACACTCTATGTGCCCAAAGGAAGACTATGCGCCCACAGGGAAATCAGTATATTTTCCCCCTGTGTGCGCGTAATAGTCGTTTCAGTGCAAAACGACTATTAATAGAGGTCACATGCATCTTCAAAAACATAGAATGGAGAGCATTTCAGAGCCAAATTGTTGCCCTTCTTGCCAGTGAGCCGAGAGTTAGCAATTTTTCTTAGGTTTTCTCCTACTTTTGTAAATCGAAGTGTCAACGGAGTAAAGGAGGAGCTGCTGCTCGATCTCCACCGTCCCTTTTCCCAGAATTCTTTTTGTACTCGTGGATTCTCAGTGCAAGATCTCTCAGGTGTACTCGATTTGTGGTGCCTTGTGCCAATAAGAAAAGACGGTACTTTTTCTTCTTCTTTTTTGTGTGTGTCCATAGCCACGCGTCCACAGAAGTTGGTGTAACCGCTCGTGTAAATGAACATAGACGCACAACCTGAGGCATGCGCAACGAAGAATAACTGCTAAACAGTTATTTTAAGAACTCTATAAATAGAGTTTCAAATCACTCTCAAAGGATCACGAATGATCATAATCTTCTGCTAAAGTGCTGTTGCATCCTCCGAAGTCTCGTGTCTTCGATATCACATCACCTAAAGGATAAAGTGATCGTCTTCTGATCAGATTCCTATAGTTGTACTTCCCTAGAAATCAATTGTACTTTTTGTACTCTTTTATAGTTTGTAGAAATCAAACTTTTATTTTTGCAAACAACCATCATCATTTTTTTTCCCGCAGAGAGAATGAGGAGATCAACCACATAGGCGAGATGAGTCACGATCAAACACCCGCTAAGGGTGTAGTACCTTTAGAAATTTCTATCGATGCCCTTCTTGATCATATTTTAGCTCAGAACTTCAGCAACGAGCATAAAATGTGCAGGAGATAGGGGTTCCTCCTGGCGCACCCCTAAAAGATTTGAAGAAACCAATAATCTCCATTGATATTAATCGAGAATCAGCATTGCTAATCAGACACCATACGAGATAAATCGAGGCCTCCGAGAACCCGAACCTCCTTAGGACCCATACCAAAATTTCTAGTCGAGTCTATTATACGGCTTCTTTATATCGACTTTGGTAGCAACGTTACCCCCTGTTGTTGTGCCTAATGTTAGCAATGACCTCCTGGGCAAGCAGGATGTTGTTAAGGATATCCCGGCCTTTGATGAAGTTGGCTTATTCTTGGGAAATCAACCTGGGGAGGAGGTTTGCCAATCTATTCACCACAATCTTAGAGAAGAGATTGTTAAGGAAATTACACATGTTGATGGATCGGTAGTCAGCAAACGAGGCCAGGTTGTCGCCTTTTTGGATGAGAACCAACAAAGTATGGGTCATTGCTTTGGGAAGGTGAACCCCTTGGAAGAGCGCGGTCGAAGCCATCCAAATGTCTTCTCTGATGCAATCCCAACAGTGGACGTAGAAGCTACCTGGAACTCATCCAGCCCGAAAGGGGGATCCATCAACGCCGAGTTCTCCTCAGCCATGACCAGGTCAGGGATGACGTCGAGGAATGCCTAATTATACACCATACTACAATTAGCCATGAGCGTCTCGAAGAAAGACAACACTTCCTTTTTTATCTCTTCCTGATCGGTCAGGATCCGCCCCTCTTCTTCTCTGATATTAGTAATGGAGAGATTCTTCTGTTTGTTGGTCACACAGGCATGGAAATATTTGGAATTTTTGTCTCCCTCAAGGTTCCATTTGATTCGGGCCTTTTATTTCCAAAATTCAACCTCTAACACCACTTCTCCTAAGATCTGCTTGGGCCTGGTGCATTGCTCTCCTGTTGTTCTCGTTGTCATCCCGCTCAAATATAGCTTTCGCCTTTTCAAGATTAGTCTCTGCGGCTCTGGCTTCCTAGAAGATGTCCTCATACTCCGTACGGCACCACCTAGCCAGCACCTTCATGGTAGCTTTAAGTTTGAGGGCCAACCAGATCATCGGGTCCGTATGTTCCATCGAGGCCTACGCCTGTTGGACTTCCTTTTTGAAGTCGTTATGCTGGGTCCAAAAGGCGAGATAGCTCAACCTTTTGGAGGTAGGCGATTCGAAAGTTTGGGTGACCTTGAGTAGGGGCGTGTGATCCGATTCCAGGCGATTGAGGTGATGTACTACCAACGTGTGAGTGTAGCTGAGCCACTTGTGGTTTACCAATACCCTATCGGGCCGCGAGTATTATCTTTGATCACACCAAGTGAAGGTGTTACCTGACGAGTGGACAACGGATAAGGGGCGACAACAATGAAGGCCGAAGATTCCCAGATCGAAGTCGGATCCGGAGGCATCCCTCCCTTTTTCTCTTCTATACTCGTGATGTCAACAAAATCTCCCTCGACGGCCCAAGCCAAGTTAATGTGCTGCTACAATGTCAATAATCTATCTTAGTGGATCACTCTCCTATCTTTGTCATTGCTCCCATACACCACGGTGATCAGGAAAGGCTCCTGGAACCCAGGCATCACCTAAGAGCCGGTGAGCTCCTGCTCACAATAGTCGAGCAGTGTAATATTCGTCTTAGCTAATATCTCGATTCCTTTTTTGTTATCAATCGCGTACGGGAATTCTAGCATCAGTTTGAATTTTTTGATTTGCTTGCACTGCACCTTAGGTTCAATAACCCCAATGATATCGATTTTATAAAGTCTACAGAGCATTTTAAGTCTTCTAATGGTGCGAACGTTGGTTGTCCCCCGAAGATTCCAAAATAGGACCTTAAATATTAGGATGATGTGGGTAAAGAATTAGGGGTTGCCTTGGCTAGAGATCTGGTGGACCTGATCCAATTAGAAGGTTGTCTCTGTGTCTTATGGTTGATACTCCGGCTCTTTTGGACATTCTTTTTACTGGTCGAAGTCTTGGACTTGTCTGCAGTAGTACCAATAGCCCTTGCCTTCTCCCCGCCGGATGACGATGGGCCTTCCCCTGCATGCGAGGTAGCCCTCGAATCAATGTCCCCCGACACGACAGATGCTTTCAGATTTGAAGGTGTACGGTCCGACTTTGAGGGCCCTCCCTCCATACTGTATGGATCCAGTAGGGGCTCGCCCATCCCATTACCCAGCCCCGACGCCTGGAATAGAGAAAGAAATAAATGAGACCCTTTGGTCGATTATGAGAGGGGGCTTAAAACCCTCTACCTTTGAGGCCTACCGGATTAGAGGGATGCCCCTGGACTGTATGCGCCCCAGCCCGACCTTTATTCGCTGGAGACGAGGGTGGTTCAATGCTCATTGAGGAGGAACTAGAGGGAGCAATTTGGGGGTCCAAATGGATGGGATCAGTCCCGGGGAGCGATGACTAAGGGGCAATGATGGCTGGGACAGAGAAGTCGGGAGGTTAGAAAAGCTTGAAGGCCTCGATCACTCCAACTGCTAAGGTCGCCAGTTGGGCATTACATGTCTCCGCAGCTTCCTTTAAGTTGTTGAAGGTCGAATCAGAGGAGTCGGAAGGTTGGAAAGGCTTAGGGGCCTTGATCACCCCAACCGCTAAGGTCATCGGTTGGGCATAACAAGTCTCCACATCTTCCGCTAAAGACGGACAGTTGGCCGTCGACTAAACGTGGAGAAGCACGATAGGGTCAGGCCTGGACAATATCTTGATGGGAGGCTCCGAAGATACCTGGGGCATCCTTTTGCAGGCCGCGATCGAATGGCCCAGTTATCGACACCCATTGCAAAACTGCAGAGGATCTTCAAAGTAATATGCTTGCCAAAAGCTACGCTGACCTGGGAGATTCACCCTGATCCTAAAGGACAGCAATTTTCTCATGTCCAATTCCATGAACACCCTCGTAATGCTGGGCCTGGAGAACTCGACGGTGGATTTATCAATCTTAAGGGGGCACCAAATGCAGAAGCGATACAGAAGAGGGCAGCTTTGTCAAACAGTTAATGTCTGATGCCCGAGAAGTTGACCCACACCGCCGTGAGCGGGGATTCTTCTTTAGGGTCGAAATTGAGGGACCACCAGAAGATCCGCATAGGAGGCTTCGCGACACTCCATGAGGGCTGCAATCTCAGTTTGAGGAAGTCCTCCTCCTGTTTAGGGGTGATGAGAATATGTGTTGTGATCGATGAATCCTATGCGGCAGCCACCCGCGAGGCCGAAAGAGGCAAAGACCAAGCGAATGGTGTCGATGGGGGGACGCTTGTGGGAAAATATTTTGACCAGGGCCAAGGACAGGATGGAAGAGAGAAGACGTTCCTTCTCCTCCAAGAAGGAGGCCACCGGTTCCCCACTGAAGGTCTCCATCGACTTGAGAGAGAGGCAGAGCGGGCGACGGAGACTGAAGCCCACCACAGCTTGGGCGAAGGAGATAGGGGAAGAGGGACTAGCTGTTGGGGCGAGGATAGAGGTAGAGTGGGAAGGAATATAATGGGGACGGATCACCGAGGGGGTAGTCTGCCCGGCCATGGGGCAAGCCAACCGCGAGGTCCAAGCAGGAGACTTCGCCGCTATGGCCGGCTTGTGAGAGATGGAAAATAAAATATCAATAACTATGCACACACAAAATATATATATATATACATATATATATATATATATATATATATATATATATATATATATATATAAAGAAGGATCCCCCCATTCTCCCGCTCCCCTTTCTGTGGGTCCCTGCGGGGGACCGCCGACCGCCGCTATACGTGCCGGTTTCCCCTCCAGGTCTACCCCTGCTTCTTTCCTCGGCGTCTCCGCCATCCGAGCCTCCCCTTCCTCCCACCCGAATGGATCGGCATCCTCCTTGGTCCTCCAAACAGCTCCTCCTTGTAGGATTTGGCCGCCCGGCTGTCGCGGCAATGGCCTCCCCCTGTCTTGGCCGCGACAACCCCCTCCCCCTCCTCCTTCCCCCTCTACCTCTTCTCCGATCCACCCCTCCGTATTCTCTCCGCCCCTCCCACCTCCGCCTCATCTCCGCCCCCTTCCCTTCCCACCGCCACCACCCTTCAGGCTGCCGCGGCCTTGGCAGCCCCCTGTCCTGGCCGTGACAGCCGTCTACAACCCATCTCCCTCCCCCTCCGCCTCTCTTCCGCCCCACCCCCCCATGCCTCATCTCTGCCCCCTCCTTCTTCCACCGCCTCCTGCCTCCCTCCCGCCGTTCTCGCCCTCTCCCCATCCACTTTCCCCCCGCTCACTGTTCAAATTTCAAAATCTCTCATTTCCCGGTCAAGCTCTCCCCATCCCCTTGGGGCGCAGACGCATACTTGCGTTGCGCCCGGCCATGCGCCCCCCTCGGGAGCTTTCCTGAGGGCCCCCTCGCTCGTATGTGCCTAGCAATGCTGCCCCCTTTGCGCTTCCCAGCATGCGCCCAACCCCCGAGCCTCCTTCTGAGCTTCTCCGCTTCCTCCGAGGCTCCTTCTATGCGCCTTCCAATGGACCCCCCTTACACCTCCCTCGTGCCTCCAGCGGCGGCCACCCTAGCTCCTCCTATGCGCCCCTCTCCTTGACTCCCCACAGCCGAGCCTCCCCCTATGCGCCCAAACCAGCACCCTCCCCCTATACGCCCACAGCTGTGCCCTTCCCCTATACGCCTAAAACAGCACCATCACTGGCTCATCCGCGCATCACTCGGCTCCCCCTGTCCTTCTTATGCACCACCCCCCTCTCCACCCGAACAATCTATGTGCCAAGCTCCTTCTACTTGGACAACATCCCCTTTGGCAGCCTCCCTCCGCTGCCCTCTTCCTGGGGAGCAGCGCCCTCTTCCTTCCTCAGTTGCATGATCTTTCAACCTGCGAGGAGTCCCCTCAGAAGCCTTGGTTGGCCCCAACTCGTATGCTGACAAAGTCCTCCTAGATCGAATTGTCCAGAGAAAACCCATCCTCTCAGACGTCCCTCTCCCGAGATAGACTATCCAACCCCATCGGCTGGGCAGTCCCTATCGATTCCGTTCTCATCTGCAGACCTGGCATCACTTTTTGAGCGGTTCTCCTCGATGTTTGTTTTACTGTTCCCCTCAGGTTACCCCAAGCTAGCCCGAGTACAGGAGAAAATTGCCAAATGGAGCCTTACGTCAGATTACAGAGTGGCTCCACTTGATCCCAAAAACATCATTCTCTACTTATCCTCCACGACAAATCAAAAGTTAGTCCAGACTCGGGGCTCGAGCAATATAGACTCTAAAGTCATGACAGTTGTTAGATGGTCCCAGGACCAAAACCTCAAAGAGGACTCAACTATAGTGACCGCATGGGTCACCCTCCCCAACCTACCTCTGATATGTATCATACCAGCAGCTTTGAAAAGGATTGACAACTCCTTCTGTACCTTTGTCGCCATGGCGGAGGAGACTAAGAACCTTACCAGAGCCAATTATGCCAAAGTCTGCCTGGAACTCAATACCTCTACAGAACTCCCCAATTCCATCAACATCGAGCTAGGAAGCAAGACCCATATGCAACCAATCTTATATGACAACACCGTCATATATTACAATCACTGCAACAAGAGAGGACATTGAATCAAACACTGTTACAAAGCCCACCAAGTGTCGAAAAAGTCTCTGGCACCGAAGTTACACAAGCCAAGGACAGACCAGGGTCAGAGATCACCCCTCTTACTACACCCGAACTCGCATATCAGATTCGAAGCCAGCCCTCAGTCGATTCAGCAACCCAACAAAACCGTTGAGCAGGAAAGCACCCCCACCACCCCAAAAAGCCCCATCGTCAATACCCACAACAGGTTCGAGGTCTTGGCATCGGAAGAAAACACCCATACCAAAGATGACCACACTTGCACAGCCACCACTGGCTGGGAGAGCAATTTTATACCCTCTGACACTGCTATCCAGGTCAACCAAGAAGAAAACATCCCTCATCCCAATAGATCACAAAGCATTGAAGAAAGATCTGACCACAACAAAACTGTGGCAAGCATAAACAACACGGAGGACATCGAAAGTTAGGAGAGCCTCTCACCCCATCTCGCTGAAGACCTGGCCATCATCGGCCCAAAACAAGTCATTAGCTGTCAGCAAGCCATTGATGCAGGAGCATTCGTCCCATCCTCTCACTTTGTAGGAACTCTCTGTCAAGACAAAGCAATAGAGACCTACATCACAGAGGAAGACCCCTCGACCGTACCTCTATTAGAAAATAGAAGATTAAAAACTAAATAAGCCATTGAGTCTACGGCTATGACCACCAGGTCGGCCGTAAAACTCTCCAAACACCAATAATCCAACAAAAATAATGCCTAACATCCTATCCTGGAATGTTATAGGTCTTGCAAACAAACCCACATTGAGGAGATTAATCAGCCTCAAGAGTATTCACCAAATTGACATCATAATCATCTTAGAACCCAAACCACCCCGAAAGACTCAAATCGATACAGTTGCAGCTGGGTTTTCACCACACTATTGCAGGCAGACATGACTTTTAGCTCCTTTATTCCTCTGATGTAAATATTAGTATCATGCTCGACACGACGCAAGCTCTCTCGTATTGGGTAGAGCAACCTACCCTCCCTAAACGGGCCCTGTTATCCGCGGTCCATGGTAGCTGCAACAATACCGATCGCAAACAGCTCTGGGCGGACCTTCTGGACACTATCTCCATCACCTCCTATCCCCCTTGGCTTTGTGTAGGCGACTTCAACGTGGCCACCAGCAGAGAAGAGAAGACGGAAGGCAGTGTAACTCCACTTCTCAAACTTTTTTATATATAATAATTTCATATAAATCCTTAATTATTTTTCTTGATTTTATTTTTCCTTAAGCTATTATTTTCTTTTTCTCTCAGCCCATTTAATTGGGCTCTTCTCAAATTAAATTATTTGGGCTCTCCTCAATTAAAATTGAGTGGGCTGTATGAACAAGCCTATGCTAGAGGCCCTAGCATATGTTAGGTTAATTGGCAGCTTTTGAAATTTTATTTCGGTTGAAGGGAGCAAAGTCTCCTTCTCCAACCATATTGGCCAGCTATGCCATGTGCAGTAACAAACTCTCCTCCTCCATTTTTTCCTCCAATTTTTCTTTCGCTTTCAAATTTCCCAGCTGCCTATTTAAACGACCAAATCTTCATTCCTGATTGTATCATTTCTTCTTCCCCTTCTAAATCTCTGCTCGAATTGAAGGTCGGCCATGGCGGAAGGAAGCGTCACCGCAGTAAAGATCTCGACTAGCAGTGCATGGTGGTTGGGAACAGTTCCTCGACAACATTATTGGTTTTCAGCAAACCGATCATCTTCTTCCAAAGAATCCATTCTACTCACAGTAAGTTTTGTCGATACCTTAGTTTGGAAATTATTGATTACAGAGCTTGATCTAGATTTCCTTGCCGACTGATTTCATCTTCTTGTCATTAGAATTCTACCTGGTCGAATTTTAGATCTATTGAGAGCTAGCCAGATCTAATTTCCCTTTGTGATTTGTAAGTTGACAGAATTTAGTTTGATTTCCTCATTAGTTATTTCTCTCTTCCTGAACTCTATGGCTTGATTTTTTTACAGTTGATTTAATTTTTTGAAGCCTTCCTTCAAGTAATTAATCTGATCGAATTGATCAATTGGAAGAGGTGAGAATTTGCATTAATTGAGTTAATCTGTTTTCGAGTAATTCTTGATCCCTGTTCTCGAACTCTTGATTAGACCAGGATTTAGAGATTGGTTGATAATTTGAGTGTTGATCGTTTTGACCATCTTCATCAAACCAGATAGGTACGAAGTTGGATCGAACATTTGTGTGCCAGGATATCCTTCCTCATTTCAGAGTTGTCATTGAGGAAATCGAGCATGTAATCCTGATCTGGTAGAAATTCAATCCTATAGTTCATTTAACAGATGTATGTTCTTGGTTATGAATCAATTTTGATTTAATATAGTAGAGGTCGAGTTGAATGCTTAATACTATGTTTTGATACTAGACAGTGTATCTCGATTTGATTTTGTTAATCAATAAGGACTGCAATTGATGAAGAGTTCCTGACCTGTTCTAGTTAGCCTTAGCTAATTTGGCTGATACATTCCTGTATTAGGACATTATACTATTGAATTTTTGTTTTAACAAAGTAAGTGATCTGATAGCTACTTGAATAAAATTACAACTGAGGTGTCATGTCGATATCCTAACCTTCTTATTTTGAATTAGATTTGGATAGCAGTTGATATCGGTATCCTGTTTTCAGGATTCAAAAATTTATTGGTATTGATTTCTGATTTGGCTAATTTCAAAAGAAATGTTGGGATAACAGACTGAATAAGAACTGGGAATTCCAATTCTTATTGTGATACCTATTTTACTTTTATTCATGAAGTGGGTTCATGAGGGAAGTGTACATGAGTTTTGTAGATTACTGATACTACAAGACCATGATGGTTTCAGTCTAGGCTGAGAGATGTTAATCTATTTTTAATAGAATGACTTTTGGTTATTTTTTTAATACCTGAGATGTGTTAAGTGCTATCTAGACTCATATCTGATGGTGTAAAAATAGGTTAGCTGATAACTGAGTGAGAATGAATGTGCAATGAATAGTAGGTTGCTGGTTTAGCTAGTATAGATTGTTAGTTCAGTGCAGAGTTGGGACTATTTAGTAATAGTTAGGACTGATTATACCAGTGCTTAAATTAGGATGGATACGTATCAGTGCTCTGTTTAGAGAATGATTCGTATTAGTCCTGGTTAGGGGCTGATTCATATCAGTCCTGCTTAGGACTGAATTTTACTGCAATTTTCTGATTTGATGAAGATTCTAATAACTGGTAGTGTACTTATTGATCAGAAGTTGGATTTAACATTGTTGTATTGAAGTCAGGAACCATGGATTGAAGTTCAATTTAATCAAGTCGAATTTCTAATAGGGACTTTAAGAGTGGTTGTAAGCTTGAACCTTACTGACAATAGGCAAATTGTTTACTGAAGTATTTTTCGACAATTACTCGCAGTTATGGGAGGGTATCAGTGAAGACATCATGATTTTTGGGATGTCGAGTACTGGCATTAGTATTATGAAGTCCCTAATTACATCTAAACTTTTGTTCTATTCCTTAGGTTCAGAACATTCTAACCTTGTGATACAAATCAGTTAGATGTTCTCTTCTAAAACAGGTATCTCAGCTTATACTAGGTAATCTGAGTTAATAGTCAGAGCAGTATAAAAATCAGAATGCTTTTCTCATCAGATTTGTCGAGTGTTTCCTAGTAGTATTCTAGTTACCATGCTAAACTGTGAAACAGGTGTCTATAGGTCTGTAGGCCCTAATGCTATTTAAATTAGCTAACTAATTCTAGGAATATTTGCATACTTCCTTCAGTCAACAAGGAACTGGGACCTAATAGCCTATGGGGACATATTAAGGATGAAATCTGTTATGTGTTAGCCCTTTACAGACCTAGGTTAGTATTCAAGTGAAATGTCAGGTCCACTCAATGACTAATTGCCATGTTAGCTAAAATGGACACTAGATAATATTATTGATGGATCAATATGTTGAGAATTCAAGGCTGGTTTATCATAACTTATAGATATCCTTCTTCATTGACTATTTTTTAAGTTTCCTAGTTTTCTGTCTAAATAGAATTGTTAAAGGTTACCTAAACCTTGGTATATTAGTTAACTATAGAAGTTAACTTTATTTTTGCTCTTTGACTAAGATTTTGCACTTAATCAAATTATACCATTATCACAGGAGAACATCCAGTTTTACCATCCACACTTGATCACTCTGAGCAAGGCAAGTATACTCCTCGGATTTGTCCATTTCTTTATGTCTTGTATATTCATTCTTGTATCTCCTTGTTGACACGATATATCATGAGTTTTTCTTGTATCATGTTTCCTTGAGTATTACTTTTGTCTGGGAGGGAAAATACTATAAACATGTGATCAAACCCGAGTTACTATTCATGTGAATAGCTTAGGCCCCGTATCGTGCACGCGGGACCGAAGTCGTACCATTTCATGTTCCCTGAATCTACCCAAGCCGATCACACACTCTGGATGTATTTCGATATATTGCACATTTCAGGTTCATGTTGTATTTCATGTTCAGGACTCATTTCATGTTCCCTGTATTTACTTTTCAGTATTCATGTTCAGGTTTCATGTCTTGTTCTTATTTCTCCTACTGTATATTTTCTGTATTCTTGTTCATACCATGATGCTTATGTTCATTTCCTTGGATATACCTAGCTCCGCTCCTGACTAGGATATGTTGCAGGTGAGTTAGAGGCTATCTGTGACACTTATTACGGGCAGGAGCCTGGAGGCACCTATGAGCCAGTTGATGTTGCCCAGGACTTAGAGGCTGAGGAAGCCTAGTATTTTCTTTTTAAGTTTTATCTGGACTTGTACTAGAGACATCAGTTTATTTTTATATTGCTAGAATTATAATAACTCATAGACTTGTATTTGAGATTCTGGGATTCGATATTAGATGCTGTGATTTACTTTCATTCTTATCTGGATTTATAGTTTTCCCTAGATATTGGTGCATCTTACTTCATCGTGTCAAACGACGAAGGCTGAGCGTGTCCGACTCGTGTCCGATTATTCGGGAGCGGGTCGTGACTTGTTTTTAGTGGTGGCCCATGCAGGTCTATCCTAATGGTACCTACGTCTTAGTGTACTATTGGAGGACTTGATTACACTAGGAAAACATGACACAGCATAGGAAAATCAGGAAATAAGGGTATATCAGGTGCATTGATATTATAAAAATATGGTTTATTTTTAGGTTTTAGGGTTTGTCAATCAACGAAGTTTTCTTTCTATTGCAGGATAGTCACTACGAGGTGTTGGCCCATTGGTCATGGTCAAACCTGATTTTAATAATTGATCAAACTCTGTCTCGATATACGATGGATATCTACTCAGTTCAAGAAGATCTATTTGGCACTCAAAATTGTATTTTCTTAAAGCAATATGATTTTTATTTTTATTGAGTCTAGGAATACTTTGTACTCCAAGTCGTACTGGCAAATAGGCTATCCGAAATCGTTTTTCAAAACTGACCTATCTTTTTAAAATGACCTATGTTTTTGAAAATTATCTATTTTACAAAAAGCTTCTGAAGGATTTTCAAAAAGCCAAAAATTATTTTCACAAAATCAACCTGACCAAACCCTGACAGAACTCGGCCAGAGTTCGGCCATGGTCAACATTATGTGAACGTTTGATTTTGAACTTAGTCTCCCTTCAGTTGCGGTTGGTTACAAAGAGTTCTGTCCGAATTCTGCCTGAATTCTGTTAGAGTTCTGTCTTCAGAAAAACTATAAATAGAGAGGAATTCTGATCATTTCACACACACCAATTCACTTTCACCTCTTCTCTTCTAAAGCTTACGTTTCTTCTAAAGAGTTCTAAAAAGCTTCCATTTTCAAATTCTAAGTCAGTTACAATCCTCTAGTCGATTTGCCAGTACGGTACGGTCTAGAAGTTTCAGAGCGATTGTAATCAGAGGCTTGATTGAAGATAGACTCTTCAAAATTGAAGTTGGTCGAGTTCTTCGTATCAAAGCTCGCGTCATAGAAGTTGCAAGGACTTCGTATGAAAACTTGCGGGATTTTCCAATAGTGGATTCAACTAGAAGCTAGAGTTCTTTCGACTGGACTAGTCCTCACAAGAGGAAAACCAGTATAAATCTCTATATTTGCGTTTGCCTTCTGATCACTCTTTTTCATTACAGTTATTTATTTTTTGATTATTATTATTTGTGTGATCTAACTGCTAACAAGTTTTTAATTAGCAATATTCTGCTGCCTACTGTGTTCACCTCCCTCTAGAGTATTCTGCTTTACGATTTCATTCCTACAATTGGTATCAGAGTGGGTTATTAAGGTAAAGCAAGGTAAAATTGCAGCTATATTCAGTTATTTTTCAATTGTTATATAGATCACAGTATTACACATGGCAACTGTAAAATTCACAAGTGAAGGTCAAGCCACAAATAGACCTCCATGTTTGACGGCACAAACTACACTTATTGGAAAACACGTATGAGTTTCTTCCTAAAATCTTTTAATTTTGACTTATGGTCTGTTGTTATTGATGGCTACAAAAAGCCTCCTCGTATTAATGTTGATAGAGTTTTAGTTAAAAACCCCATGACAAATATACAGAGGATGAAAAGAAAAAGGCCAGTCTTGACGCACGTGCTATTAACGCTTTATTTTGTGCTTTAGATAGAACTGAATTCAATAGGGAATTTACTTGCACAACATCAAATGAAGTGTAAAAACTTCTCGAAGTAACCCACGAAGGAACAACACAAGTCAAGGAGTCAAAGATCAGCAGACTTACTGAGGACTATGAGGCGTTCAAAATGAAGCCAAGTGAATCAGTCACTCAGATGTTTACGAGATTCTTGGATATTGTAAATCCTTTGTCTTCATTAGGCAAGGAATACAGTAACCATGAAAAGATTCACAAACTTCTACGAGCTCTCACAAAGAACTGGTTTCCAAAGGCTACAACAATCATTGAAGGAAACGACCTTTCAACAATATCTCTAGAAACACTCATGGGTAAGCTACTCACTCACGAGTTAGAACTTCAAGACTTTGAAGACGCTACACTAAAGGAGAAGTCAGAAAAGTCGATCGCTCTCAAGGCTCAACATAGAAGAACTGTCGAAGATGATTCTGACGACAGCGATTCTAACTCTGAAGATCAAGCTCTTATGGTAAGAAAATTTAAGAAGTTCATAAGATTTAACAGGAGAACAAAAGATAGCAACCGCAACAACAACGAGGAAGATCCTATTTGCTTCGGATGTAAGAAGAAAGGACACATGAAGAAAGATTGTCCAACAACAACATTATCAACAAAAAAAAGCAGCAATTATGACAAAGGCTACCTGAAGAGATCTACATCAAGGAAGTACGCCAACACAAGCATATGGCATAAAAGCAAAGCCAACGATTCAGAAGACGAACAATCAGATGACGCTGCAAATGTATGATTGATGGCTTGCGATCAGGTAATCACCAATCCTCTGTTTGATCCTTATGATGATTTCACCTTTGAGCAACTAGGAGAGGCTTTCAGTGACCTGTTAAATGATTACAGAAAACTACTTAGTAAGTATGAAACCTCTAAGTAGGTACTCAAAAAGTACAAAGGTGAGATAGGGAGACTTATCGACCAACTAGATGATGTTAGAAATAATGACTCTTCAATTGAGTCTGGTGAGCTTTCATCTACTAAGTTGTTGTTAAACGAGACTATTAAGTTATCCGAAGAAAAAGACCAAACCATCATCCTGCTAAAGGAAGACCTACCTAAGGAGAGAAAGAGTCTCCAGTGTGCACAAGTCAGAATAGAAACACTTACATCTGACTACACTAGATTATATGACACCTCCAAAAAGTTAGAAATTAGTTTAGGAAAATGGCCTGTAGTTGCTGCTTCCTATTCTAACACGTGTCCATTACCGAATCACCGGAACACGCCCAAACCAAACACTGTCAGACCAAACCATACCAAACCTATGCCCAAGAAGACTAATTGGCATGCATTCTTCTATACTAGAAAACCAAAACCTACCAATCATGCACCTCACACAACTTTCAACACTCAACATGTAAAATGTCATTATTGTGGCCTCATTGGTCATATATCCTCTGCATGTAGAATCAGAAAGTTAGTAGGTTTAAATGTTAATGCATGGATACCAAAAACTAACCAGTCAGGACCTTACAAGAAATGGGTACCAAGAGTTTCATCTGTAAATTATTTTGTAGGTGGAACACCCTTCACATGCTAGGAGCAAATGGATCCACGACAGCGGTTGCTCACAGCACATGACCGGTGATGTTTCATTATTCGCAACACTGTCGAAGAAGAATAAATAAGGATACGTCTCCTTCGGTAACAATTTAAGAGGGTACATAATCGCTACCGGTAACATTGGTAAGGCTTCCTATCCTGTGAATAAAGATGTCTGTCTAGTTACCGAGTTAAAACATAATCTGCTCAGCATAAGCCATTTATCTGATCATGGTTATGGCATTAACTTCGTCAAAGACAAATGTACTATAGTTGATAGTTCAACTAGTAGTACTATCTTTGAAGGTATCAGGGAAGACAACATATATGTTTTCTATCTGTTAGAAGATGCTAACAAAGCAGGTAGATGTTTGATGGCCAAAAGCATTGAGAGTCAACTATGGCATATGAGACTCGGTCATGCAAACATGGATACAATTTCAAAACTATCTACAAAGAAGTTGGTACGCGGCTTACCGAACATATCCTTCAAGAAAGATACGGTATGTAGTGAATGTGAAAAGAACAAAGCTACCCGATCCACATTTAAATCCAAGAACATTGTAAGTACCATTAGACCTCTACAATTGTTGCATATGGACTTATTTGGACCAAGAGAATTGCTAGTCTAGGTGGTAAGTTATATGCATTTGTCATTGTAGATGATTTTTCTAGATATACATGGGTATATTTTATTGCACGCAAGAACGATGCATTATCAGAATTTGTCACCTTTTGCAAGAAAGTACAGAATGAAAAAGGGTTCATGATTACTCGCATTAGTAGTGATCATGGCGACGAATTTGAGAATGCAAAGTCCAAGCAATTTTGTGACACACACGGTTATTTGCATGAATTCTCTTGCCCTAGGACTCCACAACAAAATGGAGTTGTGGAACATAAGAACAGGACTCTATCTGAAATGGCTAGAGTAATGTTAAACCAGTTTAGTCTACCCAGATACTTTTGGGCTGAAGCTGTCAATACAGCGTGCTATATTCTCAATAGGGTTCTAATTCGACCTATATCGAAGAAGACTCCCTATGAACTATGGTTTGATAGAACACCCACTGTTTTGTATTTCAAGATTTTTGGTTGTAAATGCTTTATTCTTAATACTAAAGACAATCTGAATAAATTTGATGAAAAGGCCGATGAAGGTATATTTTTGGGTTATACAGCAAAGAGCAAAGGGTACAAAGTTTTCAACAAAAGAACTATGATCATCGAAGAATCAATTAATGTCAAGTTTGATGAGCTAAATCAACACTTAGACGATGACGACATTAAAGACGTAATCACACCAAGTACAACTACTGCAAAACCTTCACACAAAGATGCAGAACTTTCAAGCAAAGAAGCCGGAACCAGTAATCCAGAGGATGCGTCAAAAGAGATGAGATTCTTGGCAGATCATCCAAAGGGCTTGGTAATTGGTGAGATTACCAAGGGTGTAAGTACTCGTTCCTCTAGTAAAGATATAGCTTCTTGTGTTGCTTTTATTTCACAGCTTGAACCCAAAAATATTGAAGAAGCATGTAGTGATAGTTTTTGGTTAGATGCTATGCAAGAGGAATTAAACCAATTTGAAAGAAATCAAGTTTGGAAACTTGTTCCCAAGCCCATTGATCATCCGGTCATTGGCACCCGTTGGGTATTCCGAAACAAACTGAACGAGAATGGTTTAGTGACTCGTAATAAGGCTCGACTCGTAGCTCAAGGATACAATCAAGAAGAAGGTATCGACTACAATGAGACTTATACTCCAGTTGCAAGATTAGAATCCATTCGCATGTTATGTGCATTTGCATGTTTTCATAATTTCAAGTTATTTCAAATGGATGTCAAAAGCGCATTTTTAAATAGTTTTATAAAAGAAGAAGTTTATGCAGCTCAACCTCCCGGTTTTACTGATTTCAAAAATCTAGATTATGTTTTCAAGTTGAAGAAAGCCTTATACTGTTTGAAACAAGCTCCTCGTGCTTGGTACAATCGTCTAAGCTCTTTTCTACTTGACAACGGTTTTTCAAAAGGAAAGGTTGACACTGCATTATTTATAAAATCTTTGAATAACAACATTCTTTTGATTCAAGTCTATGTAGATGATATTAATTTTGGATCTACTGATGAATCTCTTTGTCAAGAATTTTTAAAGTATATGCAGAATGTATTTGAGATGAGCATGATGGAAGAACTAAAATTCTTTCTTGGACTGCAAATCAAACAAACCAATAATGAGACATTCATAAATCAAGTAAAGTACACAAAGGATCTATTAAAGAAGTTCGACCTGGAAGCAGTCAAGCCACTTAGCACTCCAATGGCGACTTCAACCAAGCTTGATATTGATGAACAAGGCAAACCCGTCGACATACGTAAGTATCGAGGTATGATCGGTAGCTTACTGTATTTAACTGCTAGTCGACAAGACATTATGTTTAGTGTTTGCTTGTGTGCACATTTTTAAGCCAATCCTAAGGAATCACATCTGTGCAGTTAAGCGTATCTTCGGATACCTTAAAGGCACTTCTTCTGTCGGCTTATGGTATCCCAAAACCACGTCATTTGACCTAACCGGTTATTCTGATGCTGATTTTACCGAATGCAAAGTAGATAGAAAAAGTAGCAGTGGCACATATCATTTCTAAGGAAAAGCTCTAGTCTCTTGGTTTAGCAAAAAGCAAAATTCTGTCGTATTATCAACAACCGAGGCTGAATATATCGCCGCAGGACGTTGTTGTGCACAAATTTTGTGGATGAAGCAAACTTTAGAAGACTATGGATTGCATTTTACACACATACCCATTTTCTGTGATAACACTAGTTCTATTAATTTGACTAAGAATCTAGTATGTCACTCTCGTACAAAGCATATCGAGATTCGACATCACTTTCTTAGAGATCATCAACAAAGTGGAGATATAGACCTTGTATACATAGACACACAGAATTAATTGGCTGAAATACTCACAAAACCTCTTGCGGAAGATCGTTTCAATTATTTAGGTCGAGAATTAGAAATTTTAGATATCAATAATATTAATTAATTTTGTTTTATTAATTAATTTATTCAATACTCAATAACTGTTTTCGGGACAAGCCTAAAAAGAGTCTGTCTGTCACCACGACTACGGTCGAAGGGAAGCGGTATTTAAGAGTTCTCCGGTGAACCTCCGTTAGCTGGGACAGTACTCCTACAGCTAATCTGAAACAGACGCTGAGTAAAGAATATTAATTTATAAAATAATATTAATTATATTATTTGAAATTTAAAATTACTAGACTTTAAATTAAATATTTGAAATGAATTGATGAAAAAGATGTGGCCCACAAATTGTTTTTTATATATAGCCAGGAGAACCCATGGCGAATTTGGCCCGAGTTCGGTCCGAATTCGGCCAGAGTTCGGTTGGGTGTATATATATTTCAGTCAGAACCCGAGCCTCCATCTTCTTCATCCCTTCCAAAACCACATCACAGCAGCAGCAGTCGCCTGAAACCCTAGTTCTTCTCCAATTTCTTTCTTCCAATCTACGTGGAGATCTTCGTCCAAAATTTAGATTCGTGCGAAGAATCGCATTTTCTACAGCATACTTGATTCTCAGAAGCTATAATTCCTTCTCTCCTTCACTTTCAAATTATTAGGGTTTTTAGTTTTTGGGATAGAATGCCTAAGGGATTCAATCCTTTCAAGAGGAAGAAGACCTATGCCAGTGAAGAGGCATCGTCTTCTGATCCGCATACGGATTCCCTCTTTTCTCCGGTCCAATCGGATGACGGTGCATCGAATGAGTTTTATTTCAAAACTCCCGACCAAGCATTACTTTGGTATACCGACTTTATTATACATACTATATGTACCGGATCTCCGATCAAGTGGACTATATTTCCTGACCACCGTCCTTACTTTGAGGCATTAGGGTTACATCACTTTGCTACTTTACAATTCTCTGTCGCCACTAATTCCATTAGATTGTTTTACTGTAACTTCGTGTTAGACACTTTTACCGCGAGAACTCGTGTCGGCAGAATAGATATCGAGTTCAATGATGAATCGCTAGCGAAAATCCTTGGTCTTCCAAACGAAGGTGCCCCGCTCGATGATATCACTGACTTTGATTTTCCCGAGGGCACGACTCTCGTTAGTTTCAAGAATGAGCTTTGTGCGCCCGTACGTGCTCGTCCTAGAAAGTTCAAGGCCAACAACTTGAACTTGTTTAACAACGAATTACATTGCATCATCTATTCTACTCTACTTCCAAAATCCACTTCAAAAGATGATGTCACTGCACTCAAACTCTCTGCTTTATATCACATTCTTAAAGGGATTCATTTTTCTGCCCCTAAGACTATCATTCAGATGATGGGTAGATGTCGCGGAAGAGACCGCAACCTCTCTTATGCGATGATCATCCCACACATCTTTCAGCATTTTGATATTGACTTATCCAATTGTGCTCTAGACCCCGAGCCCAAGTTCCTCAAGCTTTCTCGTTGCAGCATTGCCACTGCTCCTCTACCTCCTGCACCTGTTCCTACTGCACCTGCTCCTACTGCACCTGATCCTCCTCAGTCTTACCCTATGACCTTTGAGGGTATTCACCAACATCTATCAGATCTGCAGACATTCTTCGTTGACACTTCCAGGGAACATGAGTTTCGTGACATGACTCGGTTCCAGGCTATTGCCAACTCCTTTGCCTAACTTAGATTTGCACAGACGGGTCACTCTGCTAGCTCTCTTCCTAGAGACCCTTCTGTATCTGGCTACCGTATTCATGATGAGGTGGTCCACTCTCTGTTCCAACCAGGAAACGCTTACGATTGGTATCGTACTTCTGGTGCTACTCCATACACTTCTGGAGCTGGCACTTCTGGAGCTGGCCCATCTGGACATGCTGGCACTGTAGCCGATGATGATGAGGATGAGGATGCTTTTTGAGTTGTTACTTTTTGAGACTGATGACTTTGTCTTATGTTTACTTGGAAATGCTTCGACATTCTAAGATAGTATCAGTACTCTTTTTATTTTGGATATGATTTGTGACATTTGATAGACATGTTTTTATGCCTCAGTTTGGCATATAACTCAGTTTAGTTTATTATTCAGTTTAGCACTTTATTTGTTTCAGCTTTATTATAGCATTATCTTTCTTTATGCTTCCATATAAACTGCCTGTGACAACTACTATGCCTGTGTTGTTTATACCATATATGTTTATCTTATTTTTCTGTAATATTTATACCATGCATGTGTTGATTGTCTTTATTCATATATTTTTTGTGTTTCTTTACTGATTGTTACTTATACAATTATTGCGGGGGAGCTTTCTCTTTTGTAATTATTTTGCTAAGTGACAACGGGGGAGAAATATGATCTAACATCTTCATGGATACAGGTTCTGAACAATTTTTTCATTTTATATCTCTGTACATTCGGTACACTTTTGAATTGATCAAGTCCAACGATGTTATATCGGTCAAGATTTGTCAATTATCAAAATGGGGGAGATTGTTGGCCCATTGGTCATGGTCAAACCTGATTTTAATAATTGATCAAACTCTGTCTCGATATACGATGGATATCTTCTCAGTTCAAGACTCAGTTAAAGAAGATTTGTTTGCCACTCAAAATTGTATTTCCTTAAAGCAATACAATTTTCATTATTATTGAGTCTAGGAATACTTTGTACACCAAGTCGTACTGGCAAATAGGCTATCCAAAATATTTTTTCAAAACTGACCTATCTTTTTAAAATGACCTATGTTTTTGAAAAACATCTATTTTACAAAAAGCTTCTGAAGGATTTTCAAAAAGCCAAAAATTATTTTCACAAAATCAACCTGACCAAACCCTGACAGAAATCAGCCAGAGTTCGATTTTGAACTTGGTCTTCCTTTAGTTGCGATTGGTTACAAAGAGTTCTGTCCGAATTCTGCCCAAATTCTGTCAGAGTTCTGTCTTTGGAAAAACTATAAATAGAGAGGAATTCTGATCATTTCACAGACACCAATTCACTTTCATCTCTTCTCTTCTAAAGCTTATGTTTCTTCCAAAGAGTTCTAAAAAGCTTCCATTTTCAAATCCTAAGCCAGCTACAATCCTCTAGTCGATTTGCTAGTGCGGTACGATCTAGAAGTTTTAGAGCGATTGTAATCAGAGGCTTGATTGAAGATAGACTCTTCACCATTGAAGTTGGTCGAGTTCTTCGTATCAAAGCTCGCGTTTGTAGAAGTTGCAAGGACTTCGTATGAAAGCTTGCGGGATTTTCCAATAGTGGATTCAACTGGAAGCTAGAGTTCTTCCGACTGGATTAGTCCTCACAAGAGGGAAACCAATATAAATCTCTATGTTTGCATTTGCCTTCTGATCACTCTTTTTTATTATAGTTATTTATTTTGTGATTATTATTATTTTTGTGATCTAACTGCTAACGAGTTTTTAATTAGCAATATTCCGCTGCCTACTCTATTCACCCCCCTCTAGAGTATTCTGCTTTACGATTTTGTTCCTACACGAGAAAAACTGCGGATCAGCCTGGAGTTGCAGGCAGTTCAGGACAGCCCGCACCAGACGCACCAGTAGATCAGCTTCCGCCACCGCCACCTATCTTTCCTCCGTTGCCCTCGACGATGATGTTTGACGGCGCCCAGGTGATGGCTATGTTCCAGCAGTTCATGGAGGCCCAGAACCACCAGGCATCACAGTTCATAGCAACCGTCGTTGATGCACTCCGGACTCGATAGACGGCAGCACCAGCACCGGTAGCACCTCCAGCACCAGTAGCACCGAGAACAGGGACTGCCAGGGATTACCAGAACCTCTGTCCGATGGATTTCTTGGGCCACGAGGGGATTGTTTATGCGGATGAGTGGCTAGAAAATGTAGAGCGGACGCTGAAGATGGCGAGGATCCCTGATGACTTGAAGGTGGAGGTGGCGAGTATGCGATTGTTCGACAATGCCAGAGCCTGGTACCGCGAGAAGGCCCAGTTAGCAGAACCCCAGGTTCTTTGGGCAGATTTCAAAACTCTGTTAAAGGAAAAGTTTTTCCCCGACATCGAGAGGGACGAGCTTCGGATGCAGTTCGAGGCCTTGCAGCAGGGGACCATGACAGTGGCCGAGTATATGTCAGAGTTCACCCGACTTAGCAGGTTCGCAGAGAACCTAGTCGGCACGCCAGAGAAGAGGGCTTGGAGATTCAAGAAGGGCCTCACCAGAGAGCTACGACACGCAGTGGCAATCAGCCAGCCGACGACTTACTCGAGCATCCTCAAGATTGCTCAGGCTGTAGAGAATGAGATGGACGCGAGGCCCAAGAGGGATAGGGACATCGGCATCAGCAGTTACCAGGCACCGGCAAAGAGGGTGCAGATGCAGACTCAGACGAGGCCACCTCAGTAGGCAGCAATTCAGCATTGCCATACTAGAGTTCTAGCAGTTCAACATCAGAGACAGCAGGGGGTCATTTGTATATACTGTCATCGACCAGGACACCACGTGGAGGTCTGTCGTAAGAGGCTCAGAATTTGTCTATTTTGTGGGTCAGACGCACCAGATAATTGACTGCCAGCAGGCCACAGCCAGACTAGCAGGAGGACCCCGAAGAGCTGGAGGACCACCACCTGCACTATCCAGATCACTATCTGTTGCCCCCCAGAGAGGAGGACCAGGTCTACTACATCAGCAACAAGATTTGCACAGCACCAGCACCAGTAGAGGAGAGGACCACAGCGGGGACGTACTTATGTCATGGCCGCAGTTGAGGAGGAGGAGGCAGCTCCAGATGTTATCACAGTTTCTATTGTCATATATTTATTTCCTGCCATTGCATTGTTTGATTCTAGAGCCACACATAGCTTTGTATCATATGAGTTTTTGCATAGACACGGCTTCACACTTAAGCCCACTAGGTGGAACTATCGGATTATGACAGGAGGAGGGGTAGTGCCAGTTAGTGAGATGGTAGATTGCCCTATCACTATAGCTGGGATGGAGCTTAGGGCTCGACTTCTAGTGATGCCATTGCCCAAATTTGATGTAGTCCTCGACATCGACTGGATGAGCGAGCAGTTTGCTGTAATCGACTGCCATGAAGGGAAGGTTACTTTCAGCCCGCCTGGAGTTCCCTCGTTCGAGGTCAGAAGACGGATCGTAGAGAGGCCAGAGGGAGTCTACTTCGAAGTAGTTGCAGAAGCCCAGGAGTTGCCACACCCGCTGATTGTAGAGTTTTTCGACGTCTTCCCCGAGGAGTTACCAGGATTGCCGCCAGATCGAAATATGGATTTTAGTATCGACCTAGTGCGCGAAACAGCACCGAAGTCCCAATATTGCTACAAGATCAACCGAAAGGAAGCTGCAGAGTTGAAGGCCCAGATTGATGAGTTGGAAGGCAAGGGTTTTATTCGGTCCAGTGCTTCATCCTGGGGAGCACTGGTACTCTTCGTGCCCAAGAAGGATGGGACTGTGAGGATGTGTATCGATTACCGTGCACTCAATAACATCACCATCAAGAATAAATACCTATTGCCATGGATTGATGAGCTATTTGATCAACTGAGTAGGGCAAAGGTCTTTTCCAAGATTGACCTTCGGTCGGGATATCATCAGATGAAGGTTCGGGAGCAGGATATTCCGAAGACAGCTTTCAATACCCGTTACGGCCAGTAAAAATTTTTGGTGATGCCGTTCAGACTCACCAATGCCCCAGCAGTATTTATGAACTTGATGAATAAAGTTTTAACAAGTATCTGGACAAGTTTGTCGTAGTCTTCATTGACGACATCTTGATCTATTCGAAGACCGAGGAGGAGCATGTGGAGCACCTGAGGATTGTTTTGGAGATTCTGTGGAAGGAGAAGCTGTACGGAAAGCTCTCGAAGTGCGAGTTATTCCTGGACAGAGTGGAGTTCTTGGTGGATGTGGTGACTGGAGAGGGGATTTCTGTGGATCCCAAGAAGATTAAAGCTGTGGAAGCATAGGTACCTTCCAAGTCAGTAGCAGAGATTCGTAGTTTCCTGGGTCTAGCAAGTTACTACAGAAAGTTCATAAAAGATTTTGCCATGATAGCAGAGCCAATGACCAAGCTTACGCGGAAGGACGAGGAGTTCATCTGGAGCGACGCCTGCCAGTCAGCATTTGAAGAATTAAAGAGAAGACTCACTACAGTGCCAGTTTTAGCCTTGCCATCTGGATCGGGAGGATTCGTCATCTACAACGATGCATCAGAGAAAGGCTTGGGATGTGTGCTGGAGCAGAACAAGAGGGTCATTACTTATGCTTCAAGACAGTTCAGGCCTCATGGGAAGAACTACCCTATACAAGACTTGGTGCTTGCTGCAGTCATTTTTGCCTTGAAACTGTGGAAGCACTACTTGTATGGAGAGAGAGTGGACATCTTCACGGACTATAAATGCCCGAAGTATGTTTTCACTCAGAAGGAGCTGAATATGAGGCAACGCAGGTGGCTGGAACTCATGAAGGATTTCAACATCAATCTGTAATACCACCCTGGAAAGGCGAATGTGGTAGCCGATGCTCTCAGTCGATATCCTGTTGCTACATTTCTCACTATGGATCGGCATCTTTTGGAGGATCTTGAGAGTCTGGGGATTGAAATTGTTCTTCCAGGAGTTGGAGGACAGCTGATGCACATGCTGATACAGTCAGGACTGATAGAGAAGATCAAGGAGGCCCAGTTTCTAGATGAGGGACTCCGATGTCTCAGAGGCCAGGCAGAGGCAGGATTGCTCGACGATTTTACCATTGTAGACGATGGATCCCTGAGGCATGGAACTCAGCTGTGTGTGCACAAGGATTTGTGGGAGGAGGTGATGTAGGAGGCCCACTAGTCGCAGTATTCTATTCATCCTGGATCTACCATGATGTATAAGGATCTGCGGGAGTATGTTTGGTGGTATAGAATAAAACGAGAGGTTGTCAGATTCGTTTCCAGATGCCTTGTGTGCCAGCAAGTCAAGGCGGGGTGCCAGAGACCAGCAGGATTACTCCAGCCTTTACCTATTCCAGAATGGAAGTGGGAACACATCACCATGGACTTCGTCTCTGGATTATCGCGTACACCTGGTGGTGTAGAAGCATGAAAAAGAATAGTAATCCATATGTGGCCCAGATTCAGCATGCAGCTCAAAAGCTTGAAGAGTTTTTATGCGGCTCGGAAAGTCCCAGAGAGCCGCATGCGGCTCAGGAATTTTATGCGGCTCAGAAAGAGCCACGTGGCCTCATGCGGCTCAAAACAGGCCGATTACAGCTGGCCATAATTACTTCCTGCAGCTGGCCATTAAATGCTCTGACATAAAGTGACAGTTCTGACGGTTCTGACATAATGAAGAGACGCGTCATGCTCATCAAAAGACGAGAAAATCTCTGAGATAGCCGGCGCAGTTCACAAAGTCCAAAGAAGTTCTCTATGCGGACCGCCTAGGCCACCCTTATGCGGTTCAGTTGGAGGGCCACCCTTATGCGGCTCGGTTATGGGGGCCACCCTTATGCGGTTCAGTTGAAGGCCACCCTTATGCGGCTCGGTTGTGGGAAGCACCCTTATGCGGTTCAGTTGGAGGCCACCCTTATGTAGCTCGGTTGTGAGGCCATCCTTATGCGGCTCGGTTGTAGGGGCCACCCTTATGCGGTTCAGTTGGAAGGCCAACTTTATGCGGCTCGGTTGTGAGGCCACCCTCATGCGGCTCGATTGTAGGGCCACCTTCATGCAGCTCGGTTGTGGGGGCCACCCTCATGCGGTTTAGTTGTGAGGCCATCCTCATGCGGCTCAGTTGTGAGGCTATCCTCATACGGCTCAGTTGTGAGTCCATCCTCATGCGGCTCGGTTGTGAGGCCACCCTCATGTTGTTCAATTACCAGACCACACTCATGCGGCTCTGCCAGAATGCCCCGTTCATGTGGCTCGCAGCATAATGGTAGTTGGGACACATTGCAGAAGATTGACTAAGACTTATCCACTCGGATTTATTGCAACTAATAAATCATAACAATACAGATTTATTGCAACCAACACAACAGCCCAGATTGATTTCCATCAAATAGATCAAGGTTAATCTTAACCAATCCCCAACCGCCCACTTTTCAAAGCGTAGTTACTGCACACCCTACTCATCACAAAGTCCTATAAATAGCAGGGGATTATTTCTTTGCACAGGCACACAGAGAAAAAGCACATACAGAGGGATACACAGAGACCCAAAGCAATCCGAGCAGAGAGAGAGAGAGCTTTTCTTCGCCGGAGCCAAGGTTGCGTTCGATCGTCCAAGGAATAAGGCAGATTTGATATCACTTTCCCGAGCCTCTACCGTCACACCCTAGAATCAAAAACTAAACAATTGTACTTAGATTACTTATTCTAGGTTTTGTTCCTAGGCTCTCTTTGTACGAGCGAGTTTGTATTGTGAATTAAAGCTCAGTCCTCCCATAAAATTGTTCTGTTCTTTGATAATTAATGGCAAACACGATGGCGACTCTGCTGGGGACTAACTTCTCTACTGCTGAGAAGTTGGTGACGCAATCGGACGCAGCTAAGCTTGGCTCCATGCAACAGATGCTGGTTGTTCGCTTCGACCAGCAAGCGTTTGAAGAGATGCTCTCCGACGGGGGCGCTAGCCCGGTCTAGAAGCGAGCCCGCACGAAGAAGGCCTGCAGGGAGTGGAGGCCCAAATCATTTGCTCCTCCCCAAGCTCTGGAAGAAGTGTTCTCTGCTGCCCAAGACGGCGGAGAAGACTCGCATGCGGCCCCACTTCAGACCGTAGAGGACTCTACTGTCCCCAAGTCTGGCAGAGGAAAACACTACGATGCTGGACTTGCAGGGGCAAAGAGGGACTCTATGCGGTCCAGGAAGAAGCCGCATAAGGGGGCCAGCCGCATGAAGACTCATGCGGCCACAAAGCCAGCCGTATGCAGAAGGCTCAGACGGCCAAAACTTTCAGCCGTATGGAGGTGGCTCATGTGGCCACGACTTCCAGCCGCATACAGAATGTTCATGCGGCCACAGCTTCCAACCGCATACAAACTGCTCAAGCGGCCACAAATGCTAGCCGTATGCAGACTGCTTATGCGGCCACAAATGCCAGCTGCATGCAGACAGCCTATGCGGCCACCAATCCCAGCAGCAGACCATCTGCTCTATAGGGCTCGGGTTCAGTCTTCGATCGCCTCTCATGCGGTCCTGACCTCAGATGCTCCTATAATGATGTGCCAGACTTTGTGCGGCACAATTTGGACTCTTCTTACTATGCACCCTTGGGTGCTAGAGTGAAGAAGTCTAGGGCAGCACGGGCTCGTCGAGCTCAGTCAGCTATCCCAACCTCTGACCATCAGAGAGCTCTGCTTACTGTTATGCGGGTCTCTGATGGAAAGTTGTACAGAACCGACTGTGTCCAGCCCCCAGCGACAAACAGACAGAGTGGTTCCCAAGAGTCCCCGCATCAGGTGCTTGGGACTCCCGGGCCCACAAAACGAGTGTGAAGGTTGCTCGAGATGCACTTGACTTGCGCGATGTGATCCTTCACAAACGCAAGGAAAGAGAAGAAAACTTGGTGTGCAGAGAGTCCTTCCATGGATATCAATGCACTCAAGTCATTATCAACTACTGCTGCAACAAAACAGTAGCCCAAGAGGACCGACAGTCTGTCTTCCAATGACGACAACAACCAGGATAGGTCTTGCAACAAAGCTCGGAAAATGAGGCACTTCTTGTCGCCTCCTACAATTCTGCCCGAAAGATCCCGGCCGACAAGAAAAAAATAAACGTCTCCAGTCCGACGATCTTGAAGAACAAATAGGCAACTCTAGAGGGAGATGAATAGAGTTTATGACAATAATGTCCAATTAAACATTAAACTCTTTCACCAACAGTAAATAATCAGAGTAAATACAGAAATAGTAAAGAGCGAGAAAGCATACGCAAATACAGCCGATTTTAACCTGGTTTCCCTCGTGGAGGACTAGTCCAGGCCTGAAAACTCTAGCTCAGGATTAAATCCACTATTTGTGAAATAGTAGTTACATCCCGTACCTTTTCTTCAGAAGAGCATGTCAACTTCTTACAGAGATCGCAGTGGCGATGCTTAGAATTTTTTAAGCGACTTTTTGAACTCTTGCACAAACTCCTAACTGAAAAGTACTGAGCACTTTAAGGCTTAGGGAGCTTGTGGCTAGTAGATAAGAAGGGTATGGCTTGTATAAGGCTTTAGAGAGAAGAGAAGAGAAGATTGGATGATTGAAAATGAGAGAATTCATGGCCTATTTATAGGATACCATACAGGCAGAATTCGGTCTGAATTCTGGTTGGAATATTCAAAAATTTGGCCGTTGGACAACTTGCATCCAGCCAACCCTAAAAATTAGGGTCCTGGATTTTAGGAGGCAGAGTTCGGCCCGAACTCTGTTTGGAGGCAGAGTTCGGCCCGAACTCTGTCTCCAGAGCACAGAATAGGCCTAATGGGTAGATGGGCTTTAATTGGATTTTTGTAGAGCTTTTGTTTTGAGTTAAGGGTATAGGTTAAGTCTCAGATGCTCAGCACAGCTCAGTTTACATAAGTCTAGACTCAATAAAAATATAAAATACAGACTCAAAATATGAAGCATTACAGGTGCGAGCTGTCATTTGTCTTGTACTGAATTCAGTTTTTATGTGTCGTATTGAAATATTACAAGTATCATGTTGTCAATTGTATCAATATATGGTTGACTGTGATTTTATGTCAACAATCTCCCCTATATTGATAATTGACAAAATGATATTTGTATATTCAATATTCAAACCTGGATACATTAAAAAGCAGTAGCGTAGCTCCACCGTAATTAGTGCAGAGCTAGCAATAGCTCCCCCATAAACATTCCTTTGAACCTGTTGTCCTGATGAAAACATTCTTTCCCCAAGCATAGATACACAAAGCCAGAAAAATGATATGATGATGTAATATGAATATAGTAAAATATTTTTCCTCCTTTTGGCATTTATCAAACAACCAGAAATAATGAATGGCAAGCACACCAAAAATAATAATGATAAACTACATAAACTGAGAAACTGCATAATAAAATGTCCCCAAGAGTCAGATAATGAGTTCTAGTACAACCAAAGTGCAGAAATAAAAACAACTACATCAACTAAAAATGCATAAAAGCATAAACTACGATCCTCAGCAGCAGCAGCAAAGAGATATCCATATCCATCATCGAGCTCGTGAAGGCCCACCATCGTCGGATGGATCAGTGAATGAACGACGAGGGTCCATGAAAGCCGCATCCGGATCCAGGTAACGGATAACCCAAGGTCATCGATACGGTATCTATCGCGAGCAGAGTCCCGCTCCAAGGTATAGAAGGATGCCGGGACATAGAGTACCAGATATCGTGCAGTAAGTTGCTAATGGCACTCATCTGTAGGGTAGTCCGGTAGTCAAGCTGAGTCCAGCGATCATCCTCTAAAGTGAATCGATCGCGGAGCATAGTCTGGAGTGACTCAAGAGTAGCAGGAGGAGGAGGAGGATCCTGTCCAAGAGGAGGTACGTCGGGCTCATCATCAGAGTGCTCAGACATAACAGGTAAGCCAACTACTGCCTGAAGCCGCCGTGCCTTAGATAGGAAGGCAGGGGCAGGTAGGAACTGACACTCATCAAGAGGTACACGAAAAGCACGAAAGAGCATAGGAAGATAAAGAGCATAAACCAAGGATCTTGGTTTCTTTCTAGCATTAATCATCCAGTCCATCATGGTACGTGGAAGATTAAAAGGAACATGAAAATAAAGGTGATACAAAGCAGAGATTTCAAAGTATGTAACCTCATCGATCGATCCTGCTTTGGGCAGAATCGTGTTAAAGACAATCCGATGAAGTTCATAAAAGTAAGGATTGAGAAACTTGGCGAGAAGCTTGCGAGGATGTGTGTTAGGGGTACACAAGTCATCCTTAAAGCTTTCTAGGGATGACCCATCGGCGAATAGAAACTTGCGAGCTTCAACAAGTTTCTCCCAAGAGTTTGGCTCCGGAAGTTCAAGGTGTTCGGCCAAGTCAAAATCATTAAAAGAAATATCAATGCCCGCAACCCTTGAAAATATATGTGTATCATTGTGAGTAAGGTTGCAGTAAAACATTTGTATGGCATTGAGATATATAACCGAATTGGTAGTGACAAGTTCATCAAGACAAAGATCATGAAAAAGTGAATCATATTGTGAAAAGATAGTAAAATTTATAGGGTGACCCGTATACACCGGACGTGATCGAAAATTACTAAACCACTCATTTGAAGCATCAAGTGATACAAATATTCGGTCATCGTACGTGTTGGGGTCGAGTGGACGAGGTGGGTTGAACAACGGGTGAATGGGTTGTTGATTGGGTTGTTCAATAGGTGGTTCAACACTAGGAGGAGCATTCGAAGAGGACGCACCCTCGGTTCGAAGTCTCTTTCCCCTATTGAACAACTTGGGAGCCATGAAATAATGAAAAAAATTGAGGAAAATTAGATGGAGAGAAGTATGGAAATATACCTCAATTTGATGATGAAAGATGAAGGAGAATGGTGAGAGAATCCTTCTTCTTGAGTTTTGAGAAGAAATATGCTCTAGGAAGGAAGAACTAGGGTTAGGGTTTGGAGAAAAATAGTTTGGAGAAGTTTAGAAGGTGGCAATGAAGGAGAGAGAAGAGGGGAACCCAATTTTTAGTGTAAGGGTTCGAATGGTCGGAGCAAATGTGGACCATTGGATAACAATCTAATCAGCGGCTGAGGTTGCTTTCGGTTCTGGAACAACCAGACCGAATTCGGCCCGAACTCTGGGTAAGGCAGAGTTCGACCCGAATTCTGGTTTCTGTAACCAGAATAGAAATCAGGCTAAAAACAAGTTTGATCAAGTAAGAGAGACTAAAAAATATGATAATAAGTAGATGCAAATATAAAATAAGAAAACCAAGTAGGGAATAGCAAAAATTTAACGCAGAATCAAAGTAAAGTTTGAAAATTTGAATTTTAGCATGTGATAAATAAAAGTATAGCATGTAATAAACAAAGAAATATGCCATAATTCAATATTTTGAAGCTGCCATGGGGTAGCTGCAGGGGCCGGATCCCGGCTAGCGGTAGTCCTGAGGACTAGTGCACTGTGTCGCTTAGGCTTTTACGCCTTGTTGTCAGAAAGACCCTTTCGACTTGTACCCATAGCAATTTCATCATAAAGAATCAAGACATAATCGATATTTATGCAGGTTACTTTAATGAATAACCGCTTCATCCAAAATTCCTAGTTCACGACAAAGAAAGTTAAAATGCTCTTCGGATAGTGGTTTGGTAAAGAAATCTGCTAGCTGATGATCAGTGTCAATAAATTCTAAGTTAATAGTGCCATTTTACTGGTGATCACGCAAAAAGTGGTGACGTATTTCAATGTGCTTCGTGCGTGAATGACATATGGGGTTCTTAGTGAGATTTATAACACTAGTATTCTCACAAAATATAGGAATATGCATAAAAGATAAGTTAGTCTTCAGGATTGCTTCATCCACAGAATTTGTGCACAGCAATGACCAGCTGAAATATATTCAGCTTCTGTTGTGGATAGTATGACAGAATTCTGCTTCTTGCTAAACCAAGAGACTAGAGCCTTTCCTAATAAATGACACGTGCCACTGGTACTTTTACGGTCGACCTTGCATCCGGCGAAATCAGCATCAGAGTAACCAATGTGGTCAAATAATGTTGACTTGGGATACCATACGCCCACTGTAACCGTACCTTTAAGGTATCGAAAGATACGCTTAACAGCAGTCATGTGTGATTCCTTAGGATTAGCTTGATATCTAGCACACAGGCAAACGCTAAACATAATATCAGGGCGACTAGCAGTTAAATAATATAGACTGCCTATCATACCACGATACTTACGTTGATCCACAGGTTTGCCGCTTTCATCTGGTTCTAGTTTAGTTGTAGTAGCCATTGGAGTGCTGATTGGTTTGACGTTGTCAAGGTCGATTTTCTTTAGCATGTCCTTTGTATACTTTGACTGACAGATGAAAGTTCCATTTGATGTTTGTTTGACTTGCAGTCCAAGAAAGTAATTGAGCTCTCCTATCATGCTCATCTCAAACTCGGTCTGCATATACTTGACAAAATCTTGACAGAGGGTTTTATCAGTAGAACCAAATATAATATCATCCATGTAAATTTGCACTAAGAGAATAGTGTCTTTGAAAGATTTTATAAAAAGTGTAGTGTCAATTTTCCCTTTTGAAAAACCTTTTTCAAGCAAGAAATTGCTTAGCCGTTCATACCAAGCTCTAGGGGCTTGTTTGATGCCATATAGCACTTTCTTGAGCTTGAAAACATGGTCGGGAAATTTGTGATTTTTAAAACCAGGGGGTTATTTTACATAAACTTCCTCCTTAATAAATCCATTCAAGAAAGCACTTTTAACATCCATTTGAAATAATTTGAAATTTTGAAAATTGGCAAATGCGTAAAGCATCCGAATGGATTCCAATCTCGCAATAGGAGCATACGTCTCATCGTAGTCGATACCTTCCTCTTGGTTGTATCCTTGAGCTACTAGACGAGCTTTGTTGCGTGTAACTGAACTATCTTTATTTACTTTGTTTCGAAAAACCTATTTAGTAGCAATAATCGAGTGATTTACCGGCCTAGGAACAAGTTCCCAAACTTGGCTTATCTCGAATTGGTTAAGTTCTTCTTGTATGGCAGAAATCCAAAATTCATCATTAAAAGCTTCTACTATGTTTTTCGGCTCAATTTGTGAAATAAAGGCAATACTAGCAATGGAGTCTCTTAATGATGATCTAGTACTTACTCCGCGTAAAACCTCACCTATAACCAAATTTTCTGGATGTGACGGCTTGAAAGAGAATTTCTTTGGCAAGCCCTCCAGAGAATTGGTTTCAGTGGTGGTATTCATTGAAGTAGAAGTTGATGGCTCAACATCATCATCAAAAGTAGTTGCTGCACTGTTATCCCCATCGAAAGTCACATTTGTAGACTCTTCCATAATTAATGAGCGTTTGTTGAACACTCTATATCCCTTGCTCTTGGCCGCATAGCCAAGGAATATACCATCGTCAGCTTTGGCATCAAATTTGCCTAAGTTGTCTTTGGTGTTAAGGATAAAACATCGACAACCAAAAACTCAAAAATATGAAACGTTTGGAGTTCTTCCAAACCAAAGCCCATAGGGTGTTTTCTTCGTAATAGGACGAATAAACACCCTATTTAAAATATGGCACGCTGTACTGACAGCTTCAGCCCAAAAATATTTCGGAAGAGAGAATTTATTTAACATGACTCTAGCCATATCGCTAAAAGTCCTATTCTTCCGCTCCACAACACCATTTTGTTGAGGAGTTCTTGGACAAGAAAACTCATGATTAAAACCATTTAAATCACAAAACTTTTTAAAATCAGTATTTTCTAATTTCACCTCCATGATCACTTCGGATTCGAGTAATCATGTAGCATTTTTCGTTTTGAACCTTTTTAGCAAATATTTTGAAAACTGAAATGGCATCACTTTTATTTGTAAGAAAGAAAACCCAAGTAAATCTAGAAAAGTCATCAACTATAACAAAAGTGTAGAGTTTTCCACCAAGACTGGCTACTCTACTAGGGCCAAATAAATCCATATGAAGTAATTGCAAGGGTCAAGTAGTACTTACAGAGTTTATGGAATGAAATGAGGACTTGGTTGCCTTATTCAATTCACATTCGGCACATACCGTGTCCTTTTTGAATGTGATGTCGGGCAAGCCTCTAACTAGCTTCTTAGTCGATAGCCTGGATATAGTATCCATATTGGCATGACCAAGACGCTGGTGCCACAGTAATCTTTCATCCTTGTGAGCATAGAGACATCTTCCTGCACTGTTAGTATCTCTAGATAGATAGAAAATATAAATGTTATCCTCTCTTATCCCTTCAAAAGCAATGTCTCATGTTGACCTATCATAAATGTAGCATTTATTTTGTCCAAAGTTAATATCATATCCATGATCAGCAAGATGACTTATGCTGAGCAGGTTATGCTTTAACTCGGTCACTAGGCAGACATCCTTTATTATCGGAGAAGGAGGATTACCTATAGTACCATTACCAATAATATACCCTTTTAGGTTGTTGCCGAAGGATACATACCCTTCCCTCTTCATCGATAGTGATGCGAAAAGATTTGCGTCTCCCGTCATATGTCGCGAGCATCCACTATCGAGAATCCACTTACTCTTAGTTGAGGAGGGAAGGTCCACCTACATCAAGAGTAGATGTGACCTTTGGTACCCAAGTTCTTGAGGGTCCTGAAAAGCTAGTTTTCGGCAACCATGCATATATGTTTCTATCTACTAATCTCCTAACTCTACATTGTGGCAAGATGTGTCCATATAATCCACAATAAGTACAAATAGCATTCCTATTTATGTTAGGAGCATGTTGATGATGTCTATATGTAGAGTGGTGTGGAGTAGCATGGTGATGATGTCTATATATAGAGTGATGTGGAGTAGCATGATGATGATGTCTATATATAGCATGGTAAGAGTGGTGTGGAGCATGATGATGACTATATGTGGCTGCAGGATGATGTTTATATCCATAAGCAGTATGATGGTGATTTTGTTTATGTGCAACATAGTGATGATTGTATCTATGTGTAGCATGGTGATTATGTGTCATATGAGAATTATTTCTATGTGCATGTGGTTTATGTGTTTTAGGAAAGTGAGTGTACATGTAAGCATGATTACATGCTGCAGGTGGATGACGTGGTTGACTAGTATGAGTAGTGTTATGCTTTGTGTGTGTCTCATGTGATTGGGTTTGAGGTTGATCAACCTGTTTTCCCAATCTAGTCTCTAATTTCTTAGAGACAGCCTGCAGTTCATCAATCTTAGTATTCAAACCATAAATCTTAGTGATAGAGAACTTGTGTCTATTCTTTTCTTCAGCAATCTCAGTGTTGAGTGCTGTGATCTCTTGTGTTTGCTTTTCAATACGTGCTTCGGCATCATGTAGGCTTAATTTAAGCTTAGACACCTTATTTGTGACTTCCGTGGGTGAAGTGTCTCTAATATTATCAAGCAATGAAGAGAGTCTTTGAATCTCGACTTCATAACTTTTGATCTTCTCCTTGGCGTATTTATATTTACTAATGACTTTCTTGTGGTCATTGAGTAAATCATTGAATGCATCACCAAGTTCGTCAAAAGTGAAATCATCGAGAGTTTTACTAGTTACCTTGTCGGATGTAGCCGTTAGGCAAACATTGGCGGTGTCTTGAGGAGAGTCATTTTCTTCCTCGGAGTCACTAGCTTCGCTTTCATGCCAAATACTTGTGTTGGCATATTTTTTTGAGGAAGCCTTCTTGTATGGTTTTTTATATCGGTTGCTCTTCTTTGCGAATGGACAGTCTTTTCGGACGTGTCCAGTCTTTTTGTAACCGTAGCATGTTGGCTCTTCTTCGTCATATTTTTGTGGTTCCTTTTTTCTGTGATTGAAGCGAAGGAATTTCTTGAAGTTGCGGACAAGGAGAGCTTGATCTTCACCTTCCGAGTTGACGTCATCCGTCTCTTCAGGATCAGCCCTTCGTCGGTGAGCTTTAAGGGCAATCTCCTTTGCCTTAGGAGCAGGCTCTTCGAAGTCTTTGAGGTCAAGCTCATGAGTCATCAGCTTTCCCATCAAAGTCTCCATGGACATAGTCGTGAGATCATTTCCTTCTATGATGGCTATCACCTTAGGGTTCCAAATCTTTGGTAGCCCCCTAAGTAGCTTGCGGATCTTCTCGTGATTTGTATATTGCTTGCCGAAAGAAGACAAGGGGTTGATGATGTCGAGAAATCTTGTAAACATTTGTGTGATCGTCTTATTTGGCTTCATCTTGAATGCCTCATACTCTTGAGTGAGACGACTGATTTTTGACTCCTTGACTTGGGTGGTTCCTTCATGCGTCACTTCTATAAGTCTCCATACTTCGTGAGAGGTGGTGCATGTTGAGACCATGTTAAACTCATTCCTGTCTATAGCAGACAATAAAGCATTAATAGCTCTCACGTCTAGACTTGCATGTTTCTTCTCCTCGTCAGAATATTTGTCATGTGGTTTCTCAACGAGATCACCATTGACAACTATCCTGGCGGGCTTTTTGTAACCATCGGTAACAATGGTCCACAGGTCAAAGTCTAGCGACTTGAGATAAAAGCTCATCCTTGTTTTCCAATAGGTGTAGTTTATCCCATCAAATAGGGGAGGCCTATGAGTGGACTGCCCTTTACCGTGATTGGAAATCATGGATTGTGTGGTTGCCATGGATCAGCTCTATGATGTTAGTCCTTGTTGAGAGAACAGAGCTCTGATACCAATTGAAGAACAAATAGGCAACTGTAGAGGGGGATGAATAGAGTTTATGACAATAATGTCCAAATAAAAATTAAACTCTTTCACCAACAGTAAATAATCAGAGTAAATGCAAAAATAGTAAAGAGCGAGAAAGCATACGCAAACACAGCCGATTTTAACCTGGTTTCCTTCGTGGAGGACGAGTCCATGCCTGAGAACTCTAGCTCAGGATTAAATCCACTATTTATGAAATAGTAGTTACACCCCGTGCCTTTTCTTCAGAAGAGCACGTCAACTTCTTACAGAGATCGCAGTGGCGATGCTTGGAATTTTCCAAACGACTTCTTGAACTCTTGTACAAACTCCTAACTGAAAAGTACTGAGCACTTTGAGGCTTAGGGAGCTTGTGGCTAGTAGATGAGAAGGGTATGGCTTGTATAAGGCTTTAGAGAGAAGAGAAGAGAAGATTGGATGATTGAAAATGAGAGAATTTATGGCCTATTTATAGGATACCATACAGGCAGAATTCAGCCAGAATTCTGGTTGGAATATTCAAAAATTTGGCCGTTGGACAACTTGCATCAAGCCAACCCTAAAAATTAGGGTCCTGGATTTTAGGAGACAGAGTTCGGCCCGAACTCTGTTTGGAGGCAGAGTTCGGCCCGAACTTTGTCTCCAGAGTACAGAATAGGCCTAATGGGTAGATGGGCTTTAATTGGATTTTTGTAGAGCATTTGTTTTGAGGTAAGGGTATAGGTTAAGTCTCAGATGCTCAGTACAGCTCAGTTTACATAAGTCTAGACTCAATAAAAATATAAAATACAAACTCAAAATATGAAGCATTGCAGGTGCGAGCTGTCATCCGTCTTGTACTGAATTCAGTCTTCATGTGTCGTATTGAAATATTACAAGTATCATATTGTCAATTGTATCAATATATGGTTGAGTGTGATTTTGTATCAACAGATCTCAGTTGGTACGGCCAGAAAACTTGCATCCAGGCGGTTGTCCACAACCACCACAGGAGGAGTTACTCAGGGCACCCGCTCTAAGACTATATCTTCAACACTTGGAGATTCGTCATCTACATCTCTAGGGGTAGCCCCAAGCTGGGGGTAGCACTCTCCGAAACATCTACGACAATCCGGTATTCCAAGAAGATCAACCAGGGGAGACAGTTCCCCCTACAGATACAACAGAACCAGACGCCCCTGGAAACATCCATAGGTGCCAAGATGAAGCAACCTCCTATGCAGGGGGTAGCACTTCCTCCATATCCGAACCGGAGGAGAACATTCCTACATATCCCGACGACTTATCCATTAGGGGGTATGATTCGGAGAGCACATCCTCCACAGTTCCTTCCACTGTTTCCCGTGTGAGAACAGTATTTATGACTGAGAATGACCAAGACGGTCCCAGCGATCGACAGCGCCTTGACACTCTTGAGGCCATACTTTATACCTTGGTTAAATTAGTAGACGAGATCAAGGTGGCTCTACCGGCTCTCCAAGAAAGGACGCCTGGCCAAACAAGCATTGGTCCCGCCATCAATGCGAACTCGAACACAACTGCACCAACCCCGGGCGACAATCTACCCGGAATGTCGGCTCCTACCGCCGCAAAAGAGGCCAGGGAAGCAAGAAGAGAAGTTCAGGAGCTTCGGGCAATATTTCACGCCCGAGAAACCTCTCAGGACCTGAGGACGCGAAAACCGTATCCTGCTGCATGGAGAGATGTCTCATTCCCACCAAAATACAAACCATTTCCCATCAATCCATATGATGGGAAGACATCTGCAAGACGGTATATGACGTACTTTGAGATCACAATCAATCATCAACCACATGACGACGCCATCCTTACACGATTATTCGTCGGGGCGGTGGAGGGAGTCGCATTCGACTGGTACCGCAACTTGCCGGACAACTGCATCCATTCCTTTTTCGGCTTCAAACACATGTTCTTGGAGAGGTTCTATGAGGTGGGACAAGATGTAACAATGTCAACCCTCATGGACATTGTCCAAGTAGTGAAGGAGCTAACAAGGAACTACATTGAGCGGTTTTGCCAAACCGCGATGAAGTTGCCCTCCGGCAATCCAGACTCTTTCTTAATTGAAATTTACCAAAAGAGGCTGCTTCCCATGATCAGCCTCTGGATGGGCGAAAGCCAATTTAAGGACTGGAAGACCTTCATTATCAGTGCCACTAGCGCTGAAGCCAAGTTGAAGAAAGCTCGCCAACTGGGATTGCACATCTCGGACGGAGAGGACAAGGGCAAACGCCCTAACGCCAACAACAACAACGGTGGTAATTCCTCCAACAGCCGAGACAATAAGGGCAAACAGGCCATGGTGGCCGACACAGCCCAGAAGACTGAACTGAAGTCGGCAGAGAAGTAGTGGCCGCAGATGACTTACTCCTTCGAAGACAGCCATGTCAAGCCCATCCTTGACATGCTCGTATAAGAAGATCGAATTCAGCTCCCTCCTCCAAGGCGTGAACATCGTCTTGCAGAGATGGAGAGCCCAAAGTACTGT
The DNA here is from genome assembly GCA_029216955.1 of Iris pallida. Lineage (NCBI taxonomy): Eukaryota > Viridiplantae > Streptophyta > Magnoliopsida > Asparagales > Iridaceae > Iris > Iris pallida. The sequence goes on along the minus strand of JANAVB010040419.1, from coordinate 23,896,068 downwards.
CACTACCATCGCTATGTCCATCATGCCACTCAAGACTTCTTCCAACTAAAGCGGTACACACAAAACCTCATCGATTCTAAGGCCCTGGCCATTGATTTTGAGGAGGTGACGGTCGCTGCCAACATGGTGTCAGTCCAATTCGGCAGCTTCCTGCCGACGAGGACTCAAGACGGCGTAGTGTCCGTCCCCCGGACAAAAATGGAGGTCGCTAATCTTCCACCTCCTCGAGACCAGGCTGCTGGACTGGTACCCCATACCACTTCACGAGGGGAGGTCATGTGGGTCCTCCCGGACTTAGTACCTCAAGTAACCCAGCTAGCATCACCCTCTACTGGCAAGAAGAAGGGCAGGAAAGTCAAGTCCTGCCGTATAATCCCGATCGACGTCGAAGAAGCGACAGCTGTCATTACCCGGTCTGGTGCGCAAACTCAACCCGCACCGGGTAACTAGGCTGAAGAACGTCAGCCGGCCACTGCTGATACCCCAGAACCTTCCCAGCCTCCGCCGACCGATAAGTCCAAGCCAAAGGAGACCCGCTTTGACAAAGCCGCTCCGAAAAGACACGCCTCACGGGCTGGAGAAGCCCTACAATTTTGACATCCTGGCACAATTGGCCAATACATCGGCCAAATTGTCATTATATGAGCTCCTGAGACTCTCCAAAGATGTTCGTGTCGTACTGAGCGAAGCACTCCAGAATGCCGACGCATATCTGGCTCAGGTCAACCTTATGGGGGAGAGCTTGCCGGTGGATCTCCAGGACAGCTCCTGCACAGGTGCAATGCCCAATATTGTCTTCACTCCGTAGGATATGCTTATCAAAACCAACCTGCACGATCGCCCTCTGTATTATACTGGATACGTCGGCGACATCTAGGTGGATCGAATGCACATTGGTCTCGGTTCTTCGATAAGCATTATCCCGAAGAGCTTGCTTCACCATCTGCGCATCCCTATACATCGACTGACTCCTACCAGCATCGCAATTAGCGGTTTCAATTCAGGGAGAAGCTATCCCATCGGGAAGATTCGCCTGAAGTGCCAAATTGGCGACCTTCAGTCGAAAGTAACCTGCTATGCCATCGACGCAGACACCTCCTATAATATTCTTTTGGGGCGTCCGTGGATACACGATTATATGATCGTGCCTTCTACATTGCACCAGTGCTTCAATTACGTCAACAAGCATGGCTTCGTGAGGACAGAATTTGCCGACATCGATCCCTTCAAAGGGGTCGAATCCTCCTATTCAGATTCTTGCTTGTATGAGAAGTCAAAGAGGCACTTGATCAAGGAGGATGTTCAAGAGCAGACGGAGGCCATTGCGGGGCCGGAGGAACCCTTGAGGATCCATCTCCAACCCTGCAAACCAGAAAGGACTGCACCTCTGATAGCCACTCTGCGTAGAGAAAAAACCGGTCTCCCAATGCTCACTGTACAAAAGGAGCAGATGACAATCCGACTGCCAAGCTCTGGCCAAGGACCGAGACCCACTACGGAGCCGCTGATAATCAGGCTGCCTAGAGCCGGTCAACAACAAACAGAAGAGTCCAATCCTTTTGTTAAGCCAATGACGATTCGTCTTCCCAGGACAAGTCGGCAGCCGAGCGCTAAACCGGGGACTGCTAGCGAGCCAACAACTCTCCGCTCAGCACCGAGCACCAAACTGGGGGTCGCTACTGCGCTAACAACTCTACGTTCTGCTCCACCAGTGGAGCCCCTGATGATTAAGCAGCCCAGGTCATTCTCCCAGTCTTCATTAACACATGGGGTGGCCGACGAGGAGTTAGAGCTGGCCAAGTATGTGGCTGCTCACACTGATGTCCCTTCAGCTGATGATGTAATTCTACCTAAAAAGATACCTTATTTTATCAATAAAGGGTTATCTTTGAACTACCTCGAGCTTAACAAGCTTTGTACCATGTATGCTATAGAATACGGTATAGGCACCAACCTACCCACACAGGTGACAAATGTCTACACCGCGAACCAACTTACTCCCGTGGAAGACGCTTGCTTCATAGTCGAGAGAGAGGATCATCCAATCATCTTCTGCCGGAAGAATGATCCACAGCCCTTCAGGATAGAAGACGTTGATCTCGAACCCGACACCGGGAGACTGCCCCTTTATCTGTATAGCTCCCGATCCAAGTACCTTATGCAAAAATAGGGGTATAATCAGGAGACTATGCCAGGCTTAAACTACGACACTGGTCGGCGGTTACCCTTACAGTTGCCAGTCCCGGCTGGGAAACCGCAGGATTACTATAATAAGACCAGACGTGGGCTAGGTTATGTTACACCTGCAATGACCCCTGAAAGCTCAGATGAGGAATGTGACTGGCATTCACACTCAACCGGATCACCACTTCTGATTCGGATGTCAGCATCGGAGACGTATTCAGGCAAGCTCTGTCTGTCAATATGGCATTTACTGATGCCTACGAAGAAGATGAAGAAGTACCCAAACTTCTCGAGTTAGAACCTTGGGTCCAGCAACTAGACGCACAATGGGAGAAATGCTTCAAACTTCGTGAACCTCCTACTGAAGATGAGGTTATACAAGTTGACCTCGGCGATGAGTCCTCTCCAAAGCCAATCTTCATTAGCAAAAGCCTGACAGACGAAGAGTGGGAGGCGCTTTTGCAACTCATCAGAGAGTACATTGACGTATTCGCCTGGAGCTATGAAGACATGCCAGGGCTAAACCTCGAGGTTGTACTTCATAAACTCAACATTCATCCAGACGCAAAGCCGGTCAAGCAACAACAAAGACGTTTCCTCCCGGACATCATGAATTCTATCGAAGCTGAGGTCAACAAACTAATAGCCAGCAGCTTCATCCGAAAGGAGCAACATCCAGACTGGGTCGCCAACATAGTATCAGTCCTCAAAAAGAATGGGAAGATTCGAATTTGCATTGACTTCCAAAATCTAAACGAAGCATATCCTAAAGATGAGTTCACTCTTCCCATCATGGACATCATGATCGACAACACATGTGGCTTTGAGCGCATGTCATTCATGGATGGCTTCTTAGGATACAACCAAATCAAGATGTTTTCTGACGATAAAAAGCATACATTATTCCGAACACCGATTGGTGTGTACTATTACACAGTCATGCTCTTCGGTTTAAAGAATGCCGACGCCACATACCAAAGAGCCATGAGTGTCATCTTCAGAGATCACCTGCGTAAGATCATGGAGTGTTATGTTGATGACATCGCTGTCAAAAGCCGCTCTAAGGGAGACCATCTGCAAGATCTGAGGACGGTATTCGACCTGATGCGAGCGCACAACTTGAAGATAAATCCTACCAAATCCTTCTTGGGCTCATCTAGTAGAAAATTCTTGTGTTTTATCATTACTGCCCAGGGAATTCATATCGATCTGGAGAAGACGAAGGCAATCATGGAGATGGTCCCCCGAGAAATCTTCGTGAACTCTGAGGCCTTCAAGGAAGGCTAGCTTACATCAGGAGGTTCATCTCTAACCTCTTCGGGCGATGTCAACCATTCACCCACCTCATGAAGAAGGGCATCTCATTCGTATGGGATGAAGAGTGCCAATGCGCGTTCGACAACGTCAAAGAATATCTGTCAAATCCTCCAGTTCTGGTAGCCCCGATTGCTGGAAAGTCGTTCTTGCTTTATGTACGAGCGATGGAGCATTTCTTCGGTACTTTACTAGCATAAAACAATGATGCGGGGCATGAACAAGCTATCTATTACCTCAGCCAAATGATGATTGGGCCTGAGCATAGATATACCGCCGTAGAGAAGGAATGTCTTGCTCTGGTGTTCGCTATCCAAAAGACGTGACACTATGTTACAGGACAAACCATCCATGTTATATCACGAGTTAACCCCCTCAAGGTCCTCATGACCAAGCCGGGTGTACTCAGCTCTCGCCTCGCTACCGGGGCGATATTACTGTCTTCCTACGACATGATCTTCGTTCCGCAAATGGCTGTTAAAGGTCAAGCTCAGACGAACTTTTTAGTAGCCCATCCAAGTTTAGAGTCAACCAGAATATATGAAGAGATTCCAGACGAGGTCGCCAATTCAAACATAGCTTCCGATGATTCCATCTAGCGAATGTTCTTCGACGGTGCTTCAAGAACCGGGCCCAAGGGCAATATTGTCGTTGGGGTCGGAGTGGTACTAATTTCTCCCTCTGGCTTGGTGATCAACCGGGCATATTCCCTTACAGAATCCTGCTCGAACAACGTGGCCGAGTATAATGCCTTGGTTATCGGCCACCGACTTACAAAAGAACTGGGGGTAGAGTACCTAAAGGCTGTTTGCCATTGATTGTAAAAGTACAGAACAGTTTTATGGGAGGACTGAACTTAGACTCATAATACAAACTCGCTTGTACAAAAAAAGCCTAGGGACGAAAACTTAGGTACAGCAGTCTAAGTACAATTGTTTATTTTAGATTCTGGGGGGTGACGGTAGAGGCTCGGGAAGGCGACGGCAGCCCTGCCTTACTCCTTGGACGATCGGTATGCGGCCTTAGCTCCTTGTAAAAAGATGGTTGGCATTGGTGAAGAAATGCTCTTCTTGCTCTCCTCCTGTTGCTCTCCTGGCTTCTCTCTCCCTGTGTATTTTCTTTCTGACTATTGGGGAGTCTCTCTGTATATGCGTGTTTCTCTCTGATATTGTATATCTCCTTTTTTTACAAGGGAATGGCACCCTGCTATTTATAATAGCGGGATGTAACCATTAGGGTTGTCAATGATTAGCTCTTGGAGATGGCGGCGGCCTGGAGATTGGTCAATCCAGGCCGTTCGTTTTTTATTATGATAAATCCGAGCCATTAGGTATAGATTACACCAAATCCTATTAGCAATTAATGTTGATTGGAATAAATCTTCTTCATAAGGATCTTCTGGTGTCTGCAAATAAATTATATCTATTCTCCTGCCACGTGTCCCAGATTATCGGGATTTGACCCAATCTTTAATGGCAGCAAATCTGAGGAATTAATCGGTTTAGGACACGTGTCCTAGGAGCTACTGGAGGGATCTGGACCGCATGATGAGTAAGCCGCATATGAATTTGAGCCGCATATGGTTAAGTCCACGTGTCAGGGCTGCCCGGGCAGTGGCCCTCACTTGAACCCTTGAACCACAGAGAGGTAATCCTTGGGAGCCGCATAGGTATACATCCACCTGAGCCGCATGGACATGATCCTTTTGAACCGCATGAGAAGTCCTTACTTGAGCCGCATGAGGCTTTCTCGGCCTGAGCCGCATAGGACGGATCCACTCTGAACCGCATAAGAAGTCTTCGCTCGAGCCGCATGAGGCTTTCTCGGCCTGAGCCGCATAGGACGGACCCACTCTGAACCGCATGAGAAGTCTTCGCTTGAGCCACATGAGACTTTTTCGACCTGAGCCGCATAGGATTCATTCTGAACCGCATGAGAAGTGAACCGCATACGAACGCCCACGTAGCAAGGCCACGTGGTATTTTTTTATGGCTCTCGGGAGATTTGTGTCAGAGATCTCTTTTCTCTTTCCTAGAGATTTATCATTATGACAGAGTCATAATTACATGCTTTTGTGTCAGGGCAGTCAACTTTTCAGAGGGGTCAGCCGTCAAAGCAATTAATGCAGCATGGGTCGGAGGGGAGCACTGTCAGGCCACGAATCTGCTGAGCCGTATGGAATGCCTCAGGCCGCATAGCTCTTTATGCCGTATGACTCCCTGAGCGGCATGGGCTTTCTGAGCCGCATGGATCTTTCCTGGCCGCATGAGTCATTTCATTTAGTATTTTCCATGCTTCTACAATACCCCATTCAAAGTTTTCAATTTGTAAAATTGAAATACTTTGAATAAGAAGCATGGCTGTGTTCTTCTAGCCGCATATGAAATCCTGACCACATAGATGTTTTGGCCGCATAGATTGTTCAGCCGTATAGGTGATTCAGCTGCAGGAGACTGTTCAGCCGCATAGCTTCTTGCCACGTGTGCGGGTCTTTAATTGCCTCAAATTCGTTTCAGCACCGTCTTTGTAGGAGGGAATCCCAAGGGTCAGCTCATTAAATCTTTTGAATTTGACGCCTTGGGTGAATCTTGGAGATGAAACCCAAGGAGTCGGTTTCACTCTTCATGAGTCGGTCATTGGCCCACGTGTCCTCCTCCTCCCGTCTTCCTATAAATAGGAGGAGTTTGAAGAGAGAGAAGACTTCTTTATTTTCTTTCTTCTTCCTCGGACCTTCCCTATCTCGATTGCCCTTCTCCTCTTCGATAATTAATGGCTCCCAAGAAGACCGTGGCAGTAAAGGGCAAGAAGACGGCCTCCACTTCCGCCTCGGCGGCGGCTGCTACTCCGCCAGTCGTCGTACCTGATGTTCATCCTGACGTTCACCCCCCCATTACTGGTAAGAACAATGTATGAGTTAAAGAACCCCAACCGCCATGGCTACGTCGCATACTTTATGCACGAGCCTTTGTAAATCGCATGTTCGCCCAACGGCTGAGCTGCGAGCCGTATAAGAAAAACCATCGTGTCTGTATGCGCACCTTGTCGACGAAGCCGCATAAGTGACGCTAAACCGCATAGACTTTTATTGTGCGGAGCCGCATAAGCGTTCTTCTGAGCTTGAGCCGCATGAGGCTTTTTGGAGCCGCATAAGACTTCTGAGAACTTCATGAGGCCGCATGGATGTTTTCTTGAGCCGCATGGGGTTTGAAAGCACCCAGTCAGCTCTTTTTATCCCTCCATTTAACTTGCTTTTCTCTGTCTGTTCTTCAGCGAACCTGCCGGTTAACGCTGCTGGAGAACTCTTGGTGGGCAGCGCTCAAGCTGCTCTCGGCTATATGTACGACCATATTGTTCAGCATATGGCTGACCAGTTTTCGAGCGATGAGCCTACGGCTAGATCGAATGCCATCAAGAATTAGTCTTTCCACTTCCTTAATGCTATGATGAACTCCGAGAAATTTGAAGGGGAGTATTTGAAGCTTGCGTTCTTTTTTGGGGACGCCTTGACCGTGAAGAACGATCATGTTCTGGAGGTGTCGGAGGATTGGAGCTTTGTTTCTAATGGGATGGCGATCCGCATCCCCCAGATGGAGCGACACTTCCCACTATCTTGGTTTAATATACTCCCGTTGGACCGAAAGATGGGGGAGACTTTAACCCCTACCAGAAGTGGGATGTTTGTGGGGAACATCCATTATAATAACAATCTGAAGTCCGTGACTGCCGGCAAAGTGCATACTAGTTGTTCTGTGACGGGGTTGGTCCCAGGTTCTTTCCTGAATATGGCGGGCCCTAACTTCTCATTTTCTACTGCCGATACTTTTATAAATCAACTTGCTCGGAAAGGCTCCTATCCCGTCGGTCGGTTGACGTTCCCTGGTTGGGTGCACCCTATTCCCTTGTGGACCAATTTGTCTACTTGGATCTTGTAGAAGTATGAGGCCTTTTTGTGAGAGATTGGCCTGTACCACGCTATCCGAGGTACCAGTCATGGCTTGTCCATAAACAAGAAGCTGTTCATGTCTCTGCTGGAAATGTATAATTGCCGTACGGGGACCTTTTACACACCTGTCGGGGAGATGGGACTCGTGCTCCATGAGATGCACGCGGTCTCCAAGCTTCCTTGGGGGGACGAAGCGTTTGAAGCGTATACTCCCACTAATGAGGAACTCAAGGATTTGGAACGACGGTATCCTGGCTTTGCGGCCCTTTACCAGGAGATATTGTGCCATTATAACATATGCCATCAGATAACCCGAAAGGATAGTAACTTGGAGGGGAATGCTCCCTACACCAAGGATTGGGTCCACTATCTCTTTCCGGCAGATGCCTCAGGTCGAGTCACCTCTCGTCGCCCTCAACCTCGGGAAGCGGTTAAGGACTTGGTGTCGTCGGCTAAGGGAGTGGCCACTACCAGTGACAGATTCGGGAGCCAGACTAATACTTTCGATTACTTTTACCAGGATACTCAAGAGCTGTCCGAGAAAGCGCTTCTGGCAGGATTTTTGATGATCTGGCTACGAAATTGTGTAGTCTCGGGAGGTGCCGGTTCTATTGAGAGTTAGTTGTAACTTCATCCTTCCGGCTGTGAAGTTAGTTTTGCGAATCAGGCTAGCTCTCCTCCCGGCCATGGTGTGTAGCATACACCGTGGCCTTCGTACCTTTATGTCCAAAGTTATTGCTCGCGACGTGACCAAGGATTTTGAACGAACTGAGTTGCCTTATCACTACTTGATGGGGTGGCTGCTGATACATTATCCGTCTTTGATGAGATCGGGCTCTGAAGACGGTGTGACTGATGATGACACATTTATCTTCCGCTATCGGGACGAGCTTTGGGAATGTGAGACCATGCGGGCTTGCCGGATGGCCTTGGCAAGGGCAGATAAGTATCGTATTTTCGTATCCGTCCCTCGTTTTACCGCCAGGGACATAGAAACTGTACATATTGACGGTGTCGTGCCCCCTCAGCTTCTGGATGGCCAGATGCTCTTACGGTTGCGTAACATCCGTTCCGCACATCTGGTGTACCGTAACCGCAATACTGTTTTTCTGGAGCCTTATCTGCCTAGCAGGTTTGCCCGACAGTTTGGATACAGCCAACTTTGTCTGGACAGCCCCAGTTCTTGTCTGGGTTATGAGGGTAGTCTTCTAGATGGTATCAGAGCATGGCAATATTATGATTCGTTCCATACTCGCACCATTTTCTCGGTCCCTGCTATTAAGGAGTCAGTGGAGATCTTATATATGGCGGCTCTGTATCATGTCATGGCGAACAAGCCCCTGGTCGGTTTTTACCCAGGTACCAGTTTTATTGTTGGCACCGGTTTGGAGGAAGGCTCTCAAGGGGCCAAGAAAAGAAAGACTAGAGTCGAAGCGCCAGATTTGGATTCCGCTGCTGAAGGTGATGAAGGCAACGAGCATGATGAAGATGACTCTATCCTTCCAGTGGTAGGCGCAGAGGTGGGTCAGTTGCATGTTCTGTCAGATGAGATGCTGAGGGATCAGTCCCTTGTTGAGCCTGGTCCTATTCTGAAACGTAGCAGGCAGGTTCCTCCTGTAGGCGGTATTTTTCGATCCCGGAAGCTGGTTGCGACTAGACACCGTCAGCCAGCCGTAAAAGAGAGTGGAGAAGAAGTCAACCCTACGTCAGAGATAACAAAACTGCTCTCGATCCCTTCTTTCTTCTTTCCTTTGAATTTCAATCCTGATTGTCTTCGTTCCCTCTTTCAGGTGTCGGGGGAAGAAGAAGAGTTTCAGGATGTCGAGGCGGTGACCCAGGATGACGAGGACTCCCATGAGCCTATTCCTATTCAAGAGGACGCAGATCAATCTGTATCCCCCTTCAAGGCGACGGGGTTAGGGGACGTGACTGAGTTTAACTCGGGGATCGTGGGTGAGGGGACCATGCCAGTTGTGGATGAGCCGCGGCCTTCATGCCCCTCCCCTGATAAGATTAGCCGAATCTTAACCCGTGAGGAAGCCTATCTGCTCTATCATTATGTCCTTCGGGTTACGTCGATTGATTGTTATTCTGGACATTCAGGTCCTGCCCCTTCAGTGTCGAGGATGGACGTCGTCGAGACAACCCCAACCGAAGGGGCATCGGTTGAAAGGGGTGTATCTTCTCACTACCCAACTCGTCTTGATGGGCCTTCTGGGGGCCCGAGTTTAACGGGCCAGTTCTCGGGGCAGTCGGGACAGGGAACGATGGTCCTTGCATCGTCCTCTACTTCGATGTCTTCGAGAATTGACCTTTCTTCCCTGCCGAGCATCCAAGCTCTGCGGGCGGCGGAAGACGAGTTGGCCGCTATTCATGCATCGTTCTACTCGGACTCCGTTCCCTTGGTGGCGAGCTCTAGCGTTACTCCTCCGACGTTGCCTCTCCGGCTTCCCCTGACGCCCTCCTCTGCTGAAGTTTTGAACGACGCATTGCAGGACGTGGTTGCCAGTTTCCATCGTCATTTGAAGAGGGGAATCGAGGCCGCTGTAGAAAGAGGGACCTCTTTTACCTTGGCCCGACGATGCGCCCATGGTCAAGTAAACATTCTTAGGGATCTTCCTGATGATGCAGGAATGGCTTCGCTTCTGGAGGCGAAATTGCTGGAGGTTGATCAGCTGGTGTCCGAGCTTCGAGTATTGCGGCAGACTGATTTGCCTGCTGTTATAAACGAGAAGCAGAATTCCCTTATTGCTGTTATAGAGAGGACCAGAGCGGCTCGAGATAAGACCAGACCGGCCGCATTGAAGGATCTCAGCGACTTAGCTGATCGGTATGATCAATTAACTTATGCGACCGAAAATGTTGTGGCTCGGGAGGAGTCTGTCTCTCGTGAGATTACCAAGACGCGGGAGCAGATCCTTGCGCTTCAGAAAAAGTTGACTTTCCTGGAGTCTGAACTCGAGACTGTCCGCAATGACAGGGGGCTAATTGTTCAGGAAGCTGACAGGGTTACTCAAGCTTCGACTGACCTGGAGACTGTTTTGAAGAAATTGGAAGATGACTGTCAGGTGCTCCTGGACTTGGACAATGAGGAGCGGTTACTCCAAGAGGCCGATCGTCGCGCTCGGCAACGGATTGAGCGGGAGACCACCTCAGTGAGAGACCGCCTCCTAGAATTGAGTAACACTGAAATGTAGTCGGCCTTTTCTTTTCCCTTCTTTTTCTTTCTCCCCCCCTTTTTTTTGAAAGGGACGTGGTCCCGAAATATGTAATGCTTTTTTCTTCCTTCAAATAAAGAGTACTTTCAATTCTACCCTTCATTTGTATTGCCTGCTGTGCCTGTGATATTGTAGTGATGTTTTCCTCTGCATAGGGGATATATTTGTGGACCTGTTACCCATGGCGTACCTTGGTCTTAGGTAGAGATAACAAGTTTCGGTCAGGATACCTGAAGCAGCTATAGCAAAGTGGTCATGGGTGCTCTTGGTATTGAGAAAAGAATTGCCGTAGAGCAGCTAGGCTCATGGGGCATGACGAGATGATAGGTTTGTGTTAAGAAATTTAGCTGAAGATGTTTGTGGGCCTATTACCCTTGGCATACCCTGGTTTAGGATACGGATAATAGGATGAAGGGGAACTGACATACTTGCTCAGAGGTAACGAGGACATGGCAAGTAGGAAAGTTTTTCAAACGTAGAGTCTTCCTGCTCAGAGGTAATGAGTACATGGCGGGAGCGAACTCGCCGGAGGGTATCGGTGGTCAACAGAGGACATTTTGTTGTCAACAGAGGACATTTGTGGTCAACAGAGGACATTTATGGGCCCATTACCTTTGGCGTACTCCGGTTGTGGGTACAGGTAATAGGTCGAAAGGGGATCATCATACTTACTCAGAGGTAATGAGGACATGGCAAGTATGAAGGTTTCTTCGACGGAGCCTTCCCATTCAGAGGTAATGAGGACATGACAGGAGTGGGCTCAATGAAGGAGGGCACATAGAACGACTCAGAGGTAGTGAGGACATGGAAGTTCTATGTTAAGGGGTGATTTATTTTTGGCGGAAATGGGACGACTCAGAGGTGATGAGGACATGGCCGTCTTGGAAGTTTGTGGACCCGTTACCCTTGTTGTGCACTGGAAGTGCGGGTAGTGGATCATGAGGAAGGATCTCTTGTAGGAAGAAAGTTCAGCGGTATGGTTATACATGACTTTTTATCTAAAAGAGTGACCGGGATGTGAGTTCAGAGGCACCATCGGGTACATGACTCAAGAATCTGGAGAATGGTGAGCGTGAGTTCAGCGGTACCTGCGGGTACATGACTCGAAAATCTGACAAACTATGAGGGTGAGTTCAGTGGTATCAGCGGATACATGACTCAAAAATCTAGAAAATTATGGGATGAGTTCAGTGGTACCAGCGGGTACGTAACTCAATAATCTGGAAAATTATGGGGGTGAGTTCAGTGGTACCAGCGGGTACGTGACTCAATAATCTGGGATATTGTTTAGACATAATATTTCTTCAGGAACTTGTCGTTGATGGGCAATATGAGCAAGTCTCCGTTTTGCTTAGCGAGGCGGTAAGCACCGTTGGAGAATATTGTCTTTATGATAAATGGGCCTTCCCATTTTGGCTGGAACTTGCCGGCGGTCTTGTGAGTCATGACCATTGGCCTCCAGACTGCCAGAACAAGATCGCCCACTTGGAATGTTCTGATTTTGACCTTCTTGTTGAAGGCTCCTGAGATGCGTGCTTGGTATAGCTCGATCCTTTGCTGAGCTAGGAGGCACTTTTCATCTAAGGCCTCTAACTCTTGTAGTCGACGTCGGTAGTTGTCATCCATCGTCAATTGATAAGTGAGGGCGACGCGGAGTGAGGGTATTTGAGTCTCTAATGGGAGAACTGCCTCACTCCCGTAGACTAGGGAGAATGGCGTATTCCCGGTGGCTATTCGAACTGTGGTGCGATAAGCCCATAAGCATTCGCCGAGCTTCTCATTCCAGTCACGTTTGTTGGAGGAGACAAACTTCTTGAGGAGTTTGATGATTGTTTTGTTGAATGCCTCTGCTAACCCGTTTGCTGCCGGGTTGTACGGTGTCGAGGTGACATTCTGAATACGGTGCTTATCGTAAAACCGATAGAATGCGTGGCTTGCAAACTGCGGACCATTATCATGGATGATCCTTCGGGGCAGTCCAAAGCGGTAGATGACGTGATGCTTAAGGAAGCTGATCACGTTTGAAGTCTTGACTTCTGCGAGTGGGACAGCTTCCGCCCATTTGGAGAAGTAATCAATAATCGCAAGTATGAAGCGATGTCCTCGGAAGGAAGATAGGGTGATTGGACCAATGATATCCATTCCCCATGCTTCGAATGGCCAGGACGTCACTATCGGATGTAGAAATTTGGATGGTTGGTGAATGAAGTCCGCATGGACTTGGCAGGCTTTGCATTTTTTTGTATAATCTATCGTATCTGCCACCATCGTGGGCCAATAGTAGCCCATTCGTCGAAGGCGGTCATGCAATTTTGGGCCGGGCTGGTGGGCCCCGCAGACACCGTTGTGAGCTTCTCGTACGGCTTCTTTGGCTTCTGCATTTGACAGACACCGAAACAGTAATCCGTCGTAGGAGCGGCGATACAGCATTTTCGTCTCTGTATCGTAGAAGAATCTGAGAGAACGTCGTCTGATAGAAATGGCTTCCTTTGGGTTCTCGGGCAGGATGTCGTAGACGACGAAGTCGATGAATGGTTGTCTCCAATCTGGGGCCTCATCGATCGTCTGGGTAGAATAACTCGCCACGAATTGCACATTGTTCTTGGGACAGACCAGTTCGTGGCCTATCACATCTACTAATTGGCGATCATGATTCGGGACTGCTAGGGAAGCGGCAAGACCAGCTAGGGCATCGGCTTCAATATTTCGGAGTCTGGGGACGTGCTCGATGAAGAACCCTTCGAATGACGAGATGATATCGATCGCTATTTGGTGATAAGGGATCATGTCTTCGTGGCGGACTTTGTATGAGCCCCGGATCTGATTGACGATTAGTTGGGAATCGCCGTATGCTTTAAGGTATTCTACTCCCAGATCTCTTGCAAGTTGGTGGCCAATGACCAGAGCGTTGTACTCGGCCACATTGTTAGATCAGCACTACCCCGACTCCGACGACTATGTTGTCTTTAGGTCCGGTCCTTGAAGCACCGTCAAAGAACATTCGTCATATAGCCTCGTGAGAGGTTGCATGTGAGTTGGCGACCTCGTCTGGGATCTCTTCATATATTCTGGAGGACTTCGAGCCTGGGTGGGCTGCTAAAAAGTCCGCCAGGGCTTAACCTTTGACTGCCTTTTGTGGGACAAAGGTCATATGATAAGGGGACAGCAATATTGCCCATGTAGCAAGTCGAGAGCTGAGTGCCCCTGGTTTGGTCATGAGGACTCTGAGAGGGTTGACTCGTGAGATCACATGTATCATTTGTCTGGTGATGTAGTACCGTATTTTCTGAATGGCGAACACCAGGGCGAGGCATTCCTTCTCCACAGCGGTGTATCGGTGCTCTGGTCCGATCATTATTCGGCTGACGTAATATATGGCCTGTTCATGGCCTGCGTCGTTGTTCTGTGCCAGCAGAGCCCCAAGGGAGTGTTCTATTGCTCGTACATAGAGCAAGAATGGTTTCCCAGGAACCGGGGCCACCAAAACTGGAGGATTTGACAAATATTCTTTGATGCTGTCGAAAGCACACTGACATTCCTCGTCCCATACGAATGAGACTCCTTTCTTCATCAGGTGCGTGAATGGTCGGCATCGCCCGGAGAGGTTGGAAATGAACCTCCTGATGTAGGCTAGCCTCCCTTGGAGGCCTTTGAGTTCGCAGAGATTTCTCGGGGGACCCATCTCCATGATTGCTTTTGTCTTCTCAGGGTCTACATGGATACCCTTTGCAGTGATGATGAAGCCTAAGAACTTCCTACTGGATACGCCCAGAAAGGACTTCATAGGGTTCATTTTCAAATTGTGCGCTCGTATTAGGTCGAATACCGTCCTTAGATCCTGCAGATGGTCTCCTTTGCAGCGGCTCTTAACGGCTATATCGTCAACGTACCACTCCACTGTCTTGCGTAAGTGGTCTCTGAAGATAATGCTCATGGCTCTTTGATATGTGGCACCAGCATTCTTCAAACTGAAAGGCATGACCATGTAGCAGTACGTGCCAATTGGTGTTCGGAATGAGGTATGCTTTTCGTCCTCAGGAGACATCTTGATTTGGTTGTACCCCGAGAATCCATCCATGAATGACATACGTTCGAAGCCGCATGTGTTGTCAATCATGATGTCTGTAATAGGAAGGGGGAACTCATCTTTGGGGCATGCCTCATTCAGGCTGCGGAAGTCGATGCAGATTCGAATCTTTCCATTCTTCTTGAGGACGGGTACTATATTGGCAACCCAGTCGGGATGTTGCTCCTCACGGATGAAGCCGCTGGCTATCAGTTTGTTGACTTTGGCTTCAATTAAGTCCATGACGCCTGGGCGGAAGCGTCGTTGTTGCTGCTTGACTGGTTTTGCGTCTGGTCGTATGTTGAGCTTGTGGAGGGCAATATCGGGGTCTAACCCCGGCATGTCCTCATAACTCCATGCGAACACATCAATATATTCTCTGACAAGTTTCAGCAGCAATTCTCGCTCTTCGTCCGTTAGGCTTTTACTGACGAAGATTGGCTTTGGAGAGGATTCGCTACCGAGGTCGACCTACATAACCTCATCTTCAGTAGGAGGCTCTCTTAGTTCGAACCGCTTTTCCCATTGTGCATCTAATTGCTGGCCCCACGGCTCTAGCTCGAGGATCTCGGGGATGTCTTCGTCTTCCTCGTAAGCGTCGGCGAATGCCATGTTGACTGACATGACTTGTCTGAACACATCTCCGATGCTGGTATCCGAGTCGAAAGTTGGTGATCCGGTTGAATATGACTGCCAGTCGTATTCTTCATCTGAACTTTTAGGGGTCGTAGTAGGCGTTACATACCCTAACCCGCATCGAGTTTTGCTATAGTAGTTTCGTAGTTTGCCCGCATGGACCGGCGGCTTCAAAGGTAATCGTCGTCCAGTACCATAGTTTAATCCTGGCGTCGTCTCCAGATCATACCCCTGTTTTTTCATAAGATATTTGGATTGTGGGCTATACAGATACAGAGGCAGTCTTCCGGCGTCTGACCCGAGGTCGGCTTCCTCTATGGCGAGGGGATGCGGGTTGTTCGTCCGGCCGAAGATGATCGGATGATCTCCTCCCTCGATTATTCGGTAAGCGTCTTCTACTGGAGTAAGCTGGATTGCGGTGTATACATTTGTCACTTGTGTGTGTAGGTGAGTGTCTATACCGTGTTCCATAGCATACATTGTACATAGCTTATTGAGCTCGGTGTAGTTCAAAGATAACCCTTTATTGATGAAGTAAGGTATCTTTTCTAGGAGGATTACATCTTCTGCGGAGGGAACATCAGTGTGGGCGGCCACATACTTGGCTAGCTCCGGTTCCTCTTCGGCTATCCCTTGTGTGAACGAAGACTGAGAGGACGACCTGGGGAGTTTGATTGTCAGTGGTTCAGTTGATGGAGCGGAGCGTGGAGTTGTTGGCAGACTAGCGACCCCCAGTTGGGCTTTTGATGTGGGGCGAGGAGTGGCTGGTTCGCTAGAAGTGTCAGACCTTGCATCGGGGTAACGACCCTTCTT
This sequence comes from Iris pallida, assembly GCA_029216955.1. Classification (NCBI taxonomy): domain Eukaryota; kingdom Viridiplantae; phylum Streptophyta; class Magnoliopsida; order Asparagales; family Iridaceae; genus Iris; species Iris pallida. The sequence goes on along the minus strand of JANAVB010040419.1, from coordinate 23,879,894 downwards.
GGGAAGGCGTATCGTCAGCGGCCTGTCGGAGGGATTAAGCTTCTCCGTTTGACTGACTCTCGGCAGTCTGATTGTCAGTAGCCCCGTTGTGGGTCTCGGTACTTGGCCGGACCTTGGCAGCCGGATTACCATCTGCTCCTCCTGTGCTGAGAGGCTGATTGCGTCCTTCCACAGAGTGGCGGTAAGGGGTGCAGACTTGCCCGGTTTGTGAGCTTGGAGGTGGATCGTCAGGGGTCCTTCTGATCCCGTGGCCGTTTCGGTGCTAGCTTGTTCATTTCCTTCATCAAGGTGCCTTTTTGACTTTTCGTATAGGCAAGAGTCCGAGTAGTAGGATTCGACCCCTTTGAAGGGATCGATATCAGCAAATTCTGTCTTCACGAAGCCGTATTTGTCGACATATTTGAAGCACTGGTGTAGCGTGGAAGGCACGATCATGTAATCGTGTATCCATGGGCGCCCCAAGAGGATGTTATAAGAAGTGTCTGCATCTATGACATAGCAGGTGACTTCGGATTGGAGGTCGCTAATTTGACACTTCAGACGAATCTTTCCAATAGGGTAGCTCCTGCCCGAATTGAAACCGCTGATGGTGGTGCTTGTAGGTGTCAGGCGATGCATTGGGATACGGAGATGATGTAGCAGACCCTTCGGGATGATGCTTATGGAAGAGCCAGGATCTATGTGCATCCGATCCACCTTCACGTCGCCGATGTACCCCGTGTAGTATAGCGGGCGATCGTGTAGGTTGGTCTTGATGAGCATGTCCTGCGGAGTAAAGATGATGTTGGGCATCGCTCCCGTGCAGGCACTCTCTTGGAGATCCACCGGTGAGTCTTCCCCGATGAGGCTGGATTGAGCCAGATAGACATCGGCATTTTGGAGTGCTTCGCTTAATGTAATACGAACGTCCTTGGAGAGCCTTAGGAGTTCGTGCAGTGACAACTTGGCCGGTGTGTTAGCCAATTGTGCTAGGATGTCAAAGTTGTAGGGTCTCTCTAGCCCTTGGGCTGCTTCTTTTCGGAGAGATTTGTCGAAGCGAGTCTCCTTCGGCCTAGGCTTGTCGGTCGTCGAAGGCTGAGCCGGTGCCAGAGCATCAGTTGTAGTGGGTTGATGATTTTCGGCTGGATTGTCAACCACAGGTTGGGATTGCGCTCCGAACCGTGTGACGACGGCTGTAGCTTCCTCGTTGTCTGCCGAGATTGTGTGGCAGGCCCTGACTTTTCCACTTTTCTTTTTGTCGGTGGTAGATGGTGTGGGCCGAGTCACTTCTGACACCAGGTCTGGATGGATCCACATGACCTCCCCTCGTGATGTGGTGAGGGGTACTAAACCGGCAGCCTGATCTCGGGGAGGTGGAAGATTGGTAATTTCTATTGTCGCCAGAGGGACGGGGATCACCCCATCTTGAGTCTCCGTCGGAGGGAAGCTGCCGAATTATACGGACACCATATTGGCCGCCACGGTTACCTCTTCGAAATCGATGGCCAGAGCGTTCGAATCGATGAGGTTCTGGATGTACTGTTTTAGCTGGTAGCAATCGTGTGTAGCATGATGAACATAGCGATGATAATGGCAGTATTTCGGATTCTCCATCTCTACTGGCCGCGGTTCTGGTCTTGGTGGAGGAAGCTGAATTCTGTCCCCTTGTATGAGCATGTCCAAGATGGGCTTGACATGACTGTCTTCGAAGGAGTAATAGATTTGCGACCATTGTTTGTCTGCTGGCTTCGGCTCAGGTTTTTGTAAAGTATCGGCCACCATAGCCTACTTTCCCTTGCTGTCCCGATTGTTAAAGGGGCTACCCCCATTATCGTTGTTGGGACGCTTGCCCTTGTTTTCTCCTTCCGAGATGTGCAATCCCAGTTGGCGAGCCTTCTTCAACCGTTCTTCGGCACTAGTGGCACTGATGATGAACGCCTTCCAATCATTGAATTGACTTTCCCCCATCCAGAGACTGATTGTTGGGAGTAATCTCTTTTGGCAAATTTCAATCAAGGAGGAATCTGGATTACCAGATGGTAACTTCATTACGGTTTGACGAAACCGCTCAATGTAATTCATCGTCAGTTCTTTCTCTCCTTGGCCGACGTCCATGAGGGTAGACATTGTGACGTCCTGCCCTACCTCAAAGAATCTCTCCAAGAACAAGCGTTTGAAGCCAGCGAAGGAGTGGATGCAGTTGTCTGGCAGGTTGCGGTACCAGTCGAAGGCAACTCCTTCCAATGCCCCGATGAATAATCGTGTGAGGATAGCGTCATCATGGGGCAGATGGTCGGTGGTGACCTCGAAGTAAGTGATGTACCGACATGCTGAGGTCTTGTCGTCATATGGGTTGATGTTGAACGGCTTATATCATGGCGGGAACGGAACATCCCTCCATTCAGCAGGATATGGTTGCCGTATTCTAAGGTCTTGAGAGTTTTCTCGGGCGTGGAACATGGCTCGGAGCTCCTGAACCTCTCTTCTTACTTCTCGGGCCTCATCTGTCGCGGTAGGGGCCGTTATTTCGGGAAGATTATTGTCCGGGTTCGGTGCCGCTGAATTTGAATCTATATTGATTGTGGGACCCGCGCTTGTTTGGCCCGGTGTCACTTCCTGCAGATTTAGAAGAGCCGCTTTGATCTCGTCTACAGACTTGACCAAGGCGTGCAGTATGGCCTCCAAAGTGTCGATGCGTTGACGATCACTGGAACCACCTTGATTGCTGTCCGTCATGAATACCGTCCTTACATGAGGAGTGACAGAAGGAACGGTGGAGGATGTGCCCTCCGAATCGTACCCATGCATTGAGAAATCATCGGGGTAGGTGGAAATGTTCTCTTCGGGTTCGGACTCGGAGGGAACAGTACCCCCAGCCTCGGAGCTTGCTTCGTCTTGAGAGTCATGGATGTCTTCGGGGACATCATCATTTGCTGTACCTGACGGGAGGGTCGTTTCTCCGGGCTCGTCTTCTTGAAACATCGGATAGCTGAGTACGTTCGGAGGAGTACTACCCCCAATTCCTACGACCCCAGCGACGTGGACTATGAATCTTCCGTTGCAGCAGATTTTGTCTTCGAACGGGTGTGTTAAAATACTCCGGTGGAGGACAACCGTTTAGCCGATGATTTCTTAGCTGTAGTGGTTGATATCTTCGGGCTGGAGATGCTTGTCTTCTTCCCTCTTCCGTCGGTGGGGACTTTCTGAGTGGAATTGCAGGAGACAACAGGAGGTGCCTCGTCCTCCGAGCTCGGTTGCTGTAGTCTTTGGAAGACGGACGACCGATCTTCTGTTACTGCCGCTTTGTTGCAACAGCAGTTGACGATGATTTGGGTGCAGTGATGTCCAAGCGAGGACTCTTTGCATGCCGAGGCTCCTTTTTTTTCCTTGCGCTTGTGGAGGATCGCCTCACGCAGGTCAGAGGAACCACTTTGTCCTTTTGCCGCCGGGGGCTGGACTCGAGCGGTTCTATACAACTTCCCGTCAGAGGCCCGTGTGATAATCAACGGGACGCCCCGATAGTTAGAGGTTGGGACAGCTGCCTGGGCTTGGTGAGCCCGTGCTGCCCTAGACTTCCTCCTTTTAGCACTTGCGGGTGCGTAATAGGAGGAGTCTAAGTTGAACACCATAGAGTCTGGTTTATCATCTAGAGAACCATCAGAGTCAGGTCCGTATGAGAGACGGTCGAAGACTGATCGAGAGAAGCGTGGAACGGTCGCTATGCGGCTAGAATTGGGTGCCGTGCAGGCTGTCTGCATGCGGTTGTCTTCTGTCGTTGGATGAGTTGTTTTTATGCGGCTAGGAGTCACGACCGTACAGGCTGGCCGCATGCGGTTGGCAGTTGTGGCCGCATGGGTTTTCTGTAAGCGATTGACTTTCTTAGCCGCATGAGTTTCATCCATGTTGTTGGCATCTGTAGCCGCATAAGCTATGTGGCTGACAGATGTAGCCGCGTGAGTTTTCTCCATGCGGCTGGCGGATGTAGCCGTATGAGCTTTCTTCCTGCTGCTAATACCCTCATGCGGCTCGGATCTCATAGAGTTCCTCTTTGCCCCTGCAAGTCCAGCATCATAGTATTTTCTTCTGTCGGACTTGGGGACAGCAGAGTTGTCTATGGTCTGAAGTGGGGCCGCAGGAGAGTCTTTCTCGCCGTCTTGAGCAACAGAGGGTATTTCAGCAAGAGCTTCAGTAGGAATAAAGGATCGGGGTCTCTACTCCTTGCAGGCCTTCTTTGTGCGGGCTCGCTTCTGGACCGGGCCAGCGCTCTTGTCGGAGAGCATTTCTTCGAACGCCTGTTGGTCGAACCGGGCGACCAACTTCTGTTGCGTGGAGCCAAGCTTGGCTGCATCCGATTGCGTCACCAACTCCTCAGCCGTGGAGAAGTTAGTCCCCAGCAGAGTCGCCATCGTGTTTGCCATTGATTGTAAAAGTACAGAACAATTTTATGGGAGGACTGAACTTAGACTCACAATACAAACTCGCTTGTACAAAGAAAGCCTAGGGACGAAAACCTAGGTATAGCAGTCTAAGTACAATTATTTATTTTAGATTCTGGAGGGTGATGGTAGAGGCTCGGGAAGGCGACGGCAGCCCTGCCTTACTCCTTGGACGATCGGTATGCGGCCTTGGCTCCTTGTGAAAAGATGGTTGGCGTTGGTGAAGAAATGCTCTTCTTGCTCTCCTCCTGTTGCTCTCCTGGCTTCTCTCTCTCTGTGTATTTTCTTTTCGACTATTGGGGAGTCTCTCTGTATATGCGTGTTTCTCTCTGATATTGTATATCTCCTTTTTTTTCTTTTTTTTACAAAGGAATGGCACCCTGCTATTTATAATAGCGGGATGTAACCATTAGGGTCGTCAATGATTAGCTCTTGGAGATGGCGGTGGCCTGGGGATTGGTCAATCCAGGCCGTTCGTTTTTTATTGTGACAAATCCGAGCCATTAGGTGTAGATTACACCAAATCCCATTAGCAATTAATGCTGATTGGAATAAATCTTCTTCATAATGATCTTCTGATGTCTGCGAATAAATTAGATCTATTCTCCTGCCACGTATTCCAGATTATCGGGATTTGACCCAATCTTTAATGGCAGCAAATCTGAGGAATTAATCGGTTTAGGACACGTGTCCTAGGAGCTGCTGGAGGGATCTGGACCGCATGATGAGTGAGCCGCATATGAATTTGAGCCGCATATGGTTAAGTCCACGTGTCAGGGCTGCCCGGGCAGTGGCCCTCACTTGAACCCTTGAACCACAGAGAGGTAATCCTTGGGAGCCGCATAGGTATAAATCCACCTGAGCCGCATGGACATGATCCTTTTGAACCGCATGAGAAGTCCTTACTTGAGACGCATGAGGCTTTCTCGGCCTGAGCCGCATAGGACGGATCCACTCTGAACTGCATAAGAAGTCTTCACTCGAGCCGCATGAGGCTTTCTCGGCCTGAGCCGCATAGGACGGACCCACTCTGAATCGCATGAGAAGTCTTCGCTTGAGCCGCATGAGGCTTTCTTGACCTGAGCCGCATATGATTCATTCTGAACCGCATGAGAAGTGAACCGCATACGAACGCCCACGTGGCAAGGCCACGTGGCATTTTTTTATGGCTCTCGGGGGATTTGTGTCAGAGATCGCTTTTCTCTTCCCTAGAGATTTATCATTATGACAGAGTCATAGTTACCTGCTTTTGTGTCTGGGCAGTCAACTTTTCAGAGGGGTCAGCCGTCAAAGCAATTAATACAGCATGGGTCGGAGGGGAGCACTGTCAGGCCACGTATCTGCTGAGCCGCATGGAATGCCTCGGACCGCATAGCTCCTTATGCCGCATGACTCCCTGAGCCGCATGGGCTTTCTGAGCCGCATGGATCTTTCCTGGCCGCATGAGTCATTTCCTTTAGTATTTTCCATGCTTCTACAGAGGCATATGGCGATTCACAGTTAATCATCAATCAGATCCGGGGTTCATATAAAGTTCGTCATGAAGACATGATCCTCTATCATCAGGTAGCGATCGCCATCATTACGTCTCTGAAAGGGTTCTTCATAGAACATGTTCCGAGACTCCGGAACATTGAAGCCGATGCCTTAGCAGGACTGGCCGCTTCCCTGGCGGTCCCAAAATATACTCATCATTTGGTGGACGTAATAGGCCATGAGTTGGTCTGTCTCAGGAACAACGTCCAATTTGCTGAGAGCTAATCTGCCCTGACGGTCGACGAGACACAGGATTGGAGGCTCCCATTTATCGACTTCGCAGTTTATGGCATCTTGCCGGAGAACCCGAAAGAAGCCACCTCTATTAGAAGACGTTCTCTCAGATTCTTCTACGATACAGAAATAAAGATGCTGTATCGACGGTCATACGATGGATTACTGCTTCGGTGTCTGTCCAATACAGAAGCCAAAGGAGCTGTACGTGAAGCACATGACAGCGTCTGCGGGGCCCATCAGCCTGGCCCAAAATTGCAAGATCGCCTTCGCCGGATGGGCTACTACTGGCCTACGATGGTGGCAGATGCAATAGACTACGCAAGAAAGTATAAAGCTTGTCAAGTCCACGGAGATTTCATACACCAACCATCTGAATTCCTATACGCAACAGTGGCATCCTTGCCATTTGAGGCATGGAGAATGGATATCATTGGTCCTATCACCCCACCTTCATCCAGAGGGCACCGCTTCATACTGGCAATTACAGATTACTTCTCCAAATGGGCGAAAGCTGTCCCGCTTGCAGAGGTGAAGACATCAAATGTGATCAGTTTCCTCAAGTATGACGTCATCTATTGCTTTGGACTGCCCCGAAGGATCATCCACGACAACGGTCCGCAGTTCGCAAGCTACGCCTTCTATCGGTTTTGCGACAAACACCGAATCTAGAATGTTGCTTCAACACCGTACAATCCGGCGGTGAATGGGTTGGCAGAAGCATTCAATAAAACCATAATCAAGCTGCTCAAGAAGTTCGTGTCTTCCAACAAACGTGACTGGAATGAAAAGCTTGGCGAATGCTTATGGGCGTACCATACTACAGTCCGGACGGCCACCGGGAACACACTATTCTCTCTGGTGTATGTGAGTGAGGCAGTTCTCCCACTGGATGATAATAACCGTCGTAGGCTACAAGAGTTGGAGGCCTTAGATGAGAAGCGTCTGTTAGCTCAACAACGAATCGAGCTTTATCAAGCACACATCTCTGGAGCCTTCAACAAGAAGGTTAAACTCAGAACATTTCAAGTGGGCGATCTCGTTCTGGCCGTTCGAAGGCCGATGGTTATGACTCACAAAACCGCCGGCAAATTCCAGCCAAAGTGGGAAGGCCCATTCATCATTGAGGCTGTATTCTCTAATGGTGCTTACCGCCTCGCAAAACAAAATGGAGACTTGCTCATGATGCCTGTCAACGACAAGTTCCTGAAGAAGTATTATGTCTAAATGACATCCTCCAAATTAATCGGATTGTTAAGTTATGTGCCCCCAGGTACCGCGAAACTTACACTCTGGTCATCCCAAATGAATCTATATCACATCTTCTGGGTAGTAAGTCATGTATGATCATACCTCTGAACTTCCTTCCTAAAAGAGCATCTTCATCATGATCTATTACTCGTACTTTTGGTGCATAAAAAGGGTAACAGATCCACAAATTTCTCGAAACAACCACGTCGATGTCACCTTTGAGTTGTTTCACTTCCATCAAAAACAAACCACCCCTCACGTAAAACTTCCATGTCCATATTACCTCTGAGTTGTTCTATGTACCCTTCATGGTGTCCACTCCTGCCACGTCCTTATTACCTCTGAGTAGGAAGACTCCAATGAAGAAACCCTCATATTTACCACGTCCTCATTACCTCTGAGTAAGTATGTTGGTTTTCTCTTGACTTATTATCCGTACCCAAAACTAGGGTACGCCAAGGATAATAGGCACACAAATGTCCACAGTTGACCACAAATGTCCGCAGTTGACCACAAATGCTATACTAGGTCCTCTAGTACATGCGCCTCTCATTATCACATGCCTTTGGAGCCCAGCTGTTCCATGGCATTCTTTCGCCCAATACCAAGAACTTCTATGTCTCACCACGGAATCGTTCTAGGTATCTCTATTAAACTTATTATCCATACCTAAAACCAAGGTATGCCAAGGGTAATAGGTCCATAAAAAGTCCCCCAGTGGGGCAAACATCATAATACGGTACAAGCACAATAGATGACGGATGGTGTAAACATAGTCATTTATTGAAAAACAAAAGTACTACATGTTCGGGGACCGCGTCCCTATTAAAATGAAAGAAAATAACAAAGAAAGAAAGGAAAAAAGGCCTACTATGGTTCAGCGACACATAATTCTCTAAGACGGTCCCTCAGCACGGCCGTCGACCGCTCAAACCGCCGCTTGGCCCAACGCTCGGCCTCCTGAGTCAACCGCTCCGCATCCTCCAGATGCACGTGAGCCTGCCAGCCATCTTCAAGCCTCTTCAAAGCACGCTCCAAGCCAGCAGAAGTTTGGGTGACCTTGTCGGCATCCTGAACAATTAGCTCCTTCTCCATACGGGCGGCCTCGAGTTCAGATTCCAAGAAAGTCAATTTCCTCGGAAGCTCGAGAATTTGCTCTCTCGTATCAATTATCCCACGGGAGGCGGCCACTTCTCGAGCAATGCAATCCTCTCACCTGTGGCTCAACTGATCATACTGCATAGACAGATTGTGGAGGTCCTTCATTATAATCGGCTTGGACGTATCCCGAGCAACCCTTACCTTCTCCATGGCAGTTATGAGGAAGGCACGCTCCTGATCTATTGCTGAAGACAAATCAACTTGCCACAGTACTTGAAACTAGGCCACAAGCTGATCAGCCTCTAGCAATTTGGGCTCCAAAAGCTCAACTATCCCTGTCCCACCGGGGAGGGTTCTAAGGAGTTCAATTTGGCCACGGGCGTATTGACGGGCCAAGGCAAAAGATGTCCCCCTCTCAACGGCAGCCTCAACCCCTCACTTCAGGTGGCGGTAGAAACTGTCAACCACATCCTTTGACGATTCATCCAGGACTTCTGAAGAAGAGGGCGTCAAAGAAAGAGTAGCTGGCAGTGTCGAAGAAGATGCACCAGAACTTGATGCCCCTGCCATAAGGGAAACAAGTTTCGAGCGAAAAGACGCTTGAATAGCGGCCAATTCCTCCTACGCAGCCCGAAGGAACTGGAGACTCGGCAGGGCAAAAAGGTCGACCTCCAGAGCCGCATAAACAGAGGAGGGTACGGGGACCATTTCTCCATGCCCCGACCGTTCCGCCGTCTGCTCTCCCAAACTCGATTTAGCGGAAGGTCCCTCAATGTAAGTTGGACGGGGAGGAGGCACACCCTCTTCCACCAGATCCCCTCTGGCAAACTCTTCCCCGATAATGTCCGTCGTTGGTAGTAAAGAAATAGGACCTGTATGTCCGGAGCAACCATCAATTAGCTTAACCCGAAGGATGTGATGATAGAGCAAATGAACCTCCTCTCTAGTCAAGACTTGGCTTATCTTACCAGGGGAGAGTTACTGAGGCTGAGGTTCGCTCACAGCTGCCGTAGCCTCTTCACCAGCGATATCCGAGCCGAATACAGTTGGTTCCTCTGCCCCAGCCACCCCGGAAGGAGATACAACTGGATCAGCGTCACCTGGCTGAAATTCAGCAGTCTCGGGGATGGGTTCAGCAGAGCCCACGTCGCCCTGGGTTGGGACGTCAACAACTGGAGGAACCTCAGCAGTCGCTGGGAGAATCCTGGCGACAGAAATCTCGGCACTCATATCTCTAATTAGAGTAGTTAGAGCCGGGTCGACCGGAGAGGCAGCAGCCGGCTCTGGAAAGTCCCCTTCTCCTGAAGCCTACAGAGAAAAGAAAAATGATTAGGTCATAGTTCAGGAAAAAGAAGAGCTAAAGAAGAAGATGGTGGTAATTCAATTCACCTCCGAAACGGCGTCAACATCCTCGCGTCTCTCCCTAATGAGCAGCCCGCGAGGCTTAACCATAGCCCGTTTTACGGAGTAAGTTATGCCGCCATCAGCGGACTCACGCCTGCTTCGCTTGCGTGAAGGACCAGGCATAACAGGCGGCTGATCCGCCACCACCTCATCTGCAAGAGGAAGAGAGTTATCGGGATCATGCTCATCATCCTCTTCGTCCGCGTTGGTAGACTCCGAGTCCGACACAGCAACCGTGTTCTCCCTCTTCTTCCTCGCCTTGGACCCCTTAGGCTTCTCCTTCAAGCCAGTACCAACAATGAAGCTGGTACTCGGGTCAAAATCAACAGGAGGCTTGTTCGCCATGACATGGTATAGAGCCACCAAATACAAGATCTCCCCTGACTCCCCAGCATCAGGAACTGAGAAGCTGGTACGGGTGTGAACCGTGTTATAATAGTACCAGGCCCTGATGCCGTCAAGGACGCTACCTTCAAAACCCAGGCAAGAGCTGGGACTGTCCAAGAATAGCTGACTATACCCAAACTGTCGGGAGAACCTACTGGGCAAGTAAGGCTCCAAGTAGATAGTGTTGCGGTTACGGTATACCAGGTGGATAGGACGAATGTTGTGCAACCAAAGAAGCATCTTGTCGGATAAGAAGTGGGGAGGCCCAATACCATCAAGATGTACGTCGTTGACTTCTGCAGCAGTAAACTGAGGAACAGACACTAAAAAGGTGTATCTGTCCACCCTTGCCAGCGTCATCCGACAGGCACGCATGGTCTTGCAATCCCATGGCATGCGACGATACTGGAAGATGAAGGCATTATCAGCAGTTACGCCATCTTCGGGGCCAGGCCTCATCAAAGACCGGCAATACATCAACAGCCACCCCATCAGATAATGATAGGGTAGCTCAATGCGTTCAAAGTCCTTCGTCGTGTCACGGGCGATGACCTTGGACGAAAAAGTGCGAAGGCCACGATGTATGCTGCACACCATAGCCGGAAGAAGAGCTAGTCTAGCCCCAAATACCAGTTTGACAGCAGGAAGGATAAAGTTACGGCTGATCCTCTCAATAGAATCAGCCCCTCCTGAGACCACGCAGTTCCGCAGCCATACCATCAGGAATCCTGCTAGGGGTGCCTTCTCTGACAGCTGCTGAGTATCCTGATAAAAATAATTAAGGGAGTCAGTCTGACTCCCAAATCTGTCGCTGGTGGTCTTCACCCTCTTGGCGGTCGACACCTGGACCTGTACTGCCTCCCGGGTTTGAGGACTTCGGGGAGAAACCCGGCCTGCAGCGCTTAGCGTAAAGAGATAACTCAGCCAAGTCTTAGTGTGAGGAAGGTTCCCTTCCGAGCTATTGTCTTTCTTCTTGGACATCTGCTGACACGTACTATGGTGAGATAGTAGTTCCCGATAGACAGCTACAAAGCCCGAGAACCGTTGCTCCAAATCCTCGAACTCTTCGTTCGTCGGGGTATACACTTCAAAGACGTCATTTCCCCAAGACAGCTTGGAGACTTCATGCATCTCGTGGAGAGCAAGCCCCATCTCCCCTACGGGTGTAAAGAAGGTCCCCGTTCGGCGGTTGTACATCTCCAGCAGAGCCATGAACAATTTCTTGTTTATGGGCTAGCCGTAACAGGTGCCCCGAATAGCATGGTAGAGTCCAATCTCATGCAGGAGAGTCTCGTATTTCCGTGCGATCTACGTAGACAGGTTAGTCCATGAAGGGAGGGGGTTTATCCAATTCAGCAGCGATAACCGGCCAACGGGATAGGACCCCTTCCGAGCAAACTGGTTCAGGAAAGTGTCAGCTTGAGAGAACTTTAAATTGGGACCCTGTACATTCAAGAAATTGTTCGGGGCCAACCCCATCACGTAGCGGCTGACCGGTAACTTGCCCGCGTACACTGAAGCCAAGTTGTTGTTATAGTGAATGTTGCCCACAAATATCCCAGACCGACTCGGAGTCAAGGAATCCTCCATTTTTTGTCCATTGGCAGCATGTTGAACCACGACAACGGGAAATGATGCTCCATCTGAGGAATATGGATTTCCATCCCGTCAGAAGTAAAACTCCAACTCTTAGATATATCCAGAACTTGGGAGTTCTTCACAGTCAGGGCATCCCCGAAGAGGAACGCAGGTTTCAGGTGTTTGCCCCCCAATAGCCCCGAGTTCATCATGCTCGAGAGAAAGAAGAATGACTAATTTTTAATGTCTCTCAGCCTCTCCATAGGTTCGTCTTTGGAAAGCCGGTTCACCACATACTCGATTAAGTGGTTAAATCTCATGCCCACAGCAGATTGGGCATGACCTATCAAAGGTTCTTCCGCAGGATTGACTAGCAAATTCACTGAAAAAGGACAAAAGAAACAAGTTAGAAGATGGCCAGGTAAAACCACTTAGTGTTTCTGGGCTTATGCGGCTCTGATTAGGTGGGTCCTTATGCGGCACAATTAAAAAGGGGGGCTTATGCGGCTCTGTTTTGATGGGGCCTCATGCGGCCCAGTTTAAGTGAGCTTATGCGGCTCTGTTTAGCGGGTGTTTATGCGGCCCAGTTTAAAAGAGCTTATACGGCTCTGATTTGATGGGGCCTCATGCGGCCTAGTTCAAACGAGCTTATGCGGCTCTGTTTAGCGGGGCCTCATGCGGCCCAGTTCAAGTGAGCATATGCGGCTCTGTTTAACGGGTGTTCATGCGGCCCAGTTTAAAAGAGCTTATGCGGTTCTAATTTGATAGGGCCTCATGCGGCCCAGTTCAAACGAGCTTATGCGGCTCTATTTAGCGGGGCCTCATGCTGCCCAGTTCAAGTGAGCTTATGCGGCTCTGTTTAGCGGGTGTTCATGCAGCCCAGTTTAAAAGAGCTTATGCGGCTCTGATTTGATGGCGCCTCATGCGGCCCAGTTCAAATGAGCTTATGCGGCTCTGCTTAGTGGGGCCTCATGCGGCACAGTTCAAGGAAGCTTATGCGGCTCTGGTTTGGTGGAGCCTTATGCGACATAGTTCAAAGGGAGCTTATGCGGCCCTGTTTGTTGGGGCTTCATGCGGCTCAGCTCAAAGAAACTTATGCGGCTTTGTTCGGTGGGTTCTCATGCGGCCCAGTTTATAAAAGTGCTTATGCGGCCACCAGACGACTCTCATGAGGCTTGGACATGAGGCATACCCCATACGGCTCGGACATGAGACGTACATGCAGCACATACAGCACAGTATTCATCACAATGAACTTGAGAAGTTCAATAAAGACGAAGATAGCATCGTGTGCCAAAGGCCCACGCATAAAACATGCGACGTAGCCATTACGGTTAGGGTTTTGAGTCCATGCAGTTTCTTCCAACATGCTTACCGTCAATAGCAGGATGAATGTCGGGATGAACTGTGGACGCCACAGTCGACGAGGAAGTCGCTCCTTTACCCTTTGCCGTAGTACTGGAGGAAGTCTTGGGAGCCATAAAAGATCGAAGGAGAAGAAGAGATGGCAACTAAGACGAGAAGGTTTGAACAAGGGAAGAGAGTAAAGAGTCTCTCTCTAAAAATTACTCATATTTATAGGCGGACAGGGGGCACGTAGACCGATAGACGCTTTGAATCATGTGCTGCCTAGAAGATAAGACCGACCCATGGAATTCTATCCCCTCTCACGCAAAAAAGAATGCACAGAATCATCAAGGCAAATCCAAATATTTAATGCCGACTCTTGGGATCTTACCCAAAAGATGACTTTAAATCAAAACAAATCAAAAGCAAATTAATGAGACGCCTACGTGGCAGGAAGGACAGCATACGGCCAGGGAAGTCTATGCGGCCAGAGAAGTATATGCGGCCAGAGTAGTCTATGCGGCCAGAGAAGTATATGCGGCCAGAGTAGTCTATGCGGCCAGAGATTACATGGCAGGAAGGACAGCATACGGCCAGGGAAGTATATGCGGCCAGAGTAGTCTATGCGGCCAGAGCAGTCCACGCGGCTAGAAAATACTATGCCATCAGAGAAGTCTATACGGCATGAAGAGATTACATGGACATGCTTCTTATTCAAAGTATTTTAATTTTTACAATTTGAAAACTTTGAAGGGGGTCTTGTAGAAGCATGAAAAAGAATAGTAATTCATATGTGGCCCAGATTCAGCATACGGCTAAAAAGCTTGAAGAGTTTTTATGCGGCTCGAAAAGTCCCAGAGAGCCTCATGCGGCTCAGGAATTTTATGCAGCTCAGGAAGAGCCACGTGGCCTCATGCGGCTCAAAACAGGCCGATTACAGCTGGCTATAATTACTCCCTGTAGCTGGCCATTAAATGCTCTGACATAAAGTGACAGTTCTGACGGCTCTGACATAATGAAGAGACGCGTTATGCTCATCAAAACACGAGAAAATCTCTGAGATAGTCGGCACAGTTCACAAAGTCCAAAGAAGTTCTCTATACGGACCGCCTAGGCCACCCTTATGCGTTTCAGTTGGGGGGCCACCCTTATGTGGCTCGGTTGTGGGGGCCACCCTTATGCGGTTCAGTTGGAGGCCACCCTTATGCGGCTCGATTGTGAGGCCATCCTCATGCGGCTCAATTGTGGGGGCCATCCTTATGCGGTTCAGTTGGGGGGCCACCCTTATGCTGCTCGGTTGTGAGGCCACCCTCATGCGGCTCGATTGTGGTGCTACCTTCATACGACTCGGTTGTGGGGGCCACCCTCATGCGGCTCAGTTGTGAGGCCATCCTCATGCGGCTCGGTTATGAGGCCATCCTCATGCGGCTCAGTTGTGAGGCCATCCTTATGCGGCTCGGTTGTGAGGCCACCCTCATGCAGCTCAATTACCAGACCACACTCATGCGGCTCTGCCAGGATGTCCCGTTCATGCAGCTCGTAGTATAATGGCAGTTGGGACACTTGGCAGAAGATTGACTAAGACTTATCCACTCAGATTTATTGTAACCAACAAATCATAACAATGCAGATTTATTACAACCAACACAACAGCCCAGATTGATTTCCAACAAACAGATCAAGGTTAATCTTAACCAATCTCCAACCGCCCACTTTTTAAGACGCAGTTACTGCACACCCCACTCATCATAAAGTCCTATAAATAGCAGAGGATTATTCCTTTACACAGGCACACAGAGAAAAAGCACATACAGAGGGACACACAGAGACCCAGAGCAATCCGAGCATAGAGAGAGAGCTTTTCTTCGCCGGAGCCAAGGTTGCGTTCGATCGTCCAAGGAGTAAGGCAGAGTTGATATCACTTTCCTGAGCCTCTACCGTCACCCCCCAGAATCAAAAACTAAACAATTATACTTAGATTGCTTTTCTTAGGTTTTGTTCCTAGGCTCTCTTTGTTCGAGCGAGTTTGTATTGTGAATTAAAGTTCAGTCCTCCCATAAAATTGATCTGTTCTTTGATAATCAATAGCAAACAGGTGGCAAGGATGCTATTTGGGTTATCATGGACAGACTGACGAAGTCTGCTCATTTTATTCCGTTCAAGGTAGGGCTGTCGACCGAGAAGCTTGTAGACCTCTACATTTGTCAGATTGTGCGAATTTACGGAGTGTTCGTGAGCATCGTTTCAGACAGGGACAGCCGCTTAACATCATATTTTTGGAGGAGTCTACAGCTGAGCTTGGGTTCATAGTTAAAGTTCAATACCGCCTATCATCCACAAACGGACGGGCAGTCCGAGAGGACCATTCAGACACTGGAGGATATGCTGCGAGTTTGTGCACTCGACTTCGACGGTTCGTGGGAGGATCACTTGCATCTAATAGAATTTGCCTATAACAACAGTTATCAGGCTAGCATCGAGATGACCCCGTTCGAGGCACTGTATGGGTGGAGATGTCGTACACCTTTATCTTGGGATGACGTTGGCGAGAGGGCTTTGCTTGGGCCAGAGATGGTGGTGGATTCGGCCGAGAAGATCAGACTGATCAGAGAGCATCTCAGAGTTGTACAGGATCGACAGAAGCACTGGGCGGACAGCAGCAAACGGCCACTAGAGTTCGCAGTTGGAGATAGAGTGTTCCTGAAGATCTCACCGACTAGAGGCGTCATTCGTTTCGACAGAGGTGGAAAGCTCAGTCCGAGGTACATCGGACCCTTCGATGTGACGACACGGATTGGCGAGATGGCGTATCGACTAGCGCTTCTAGCTAGTTTGAAGGGAGTGCATAATGTCTTTCACGTGTCCCAGCTTCGACGCTATATTCCAGATCTGAGCTATGTGGTGGACTACTCAGAGCTAGAGGTTGGTCCGAGCTTGACCTACGAGAAGCAGCCAGTGGAGATCCTGGATCGGAGGGAGAAACACCTGCAGAATCAGACTATTCCACTTGTCCGTGTCATGTAGAGACACCACTCCCCCGAAGAGTCCATATGGGAGCGCGAGGACGAGATGCGAGAGCGCTATCCTAGATTGTTTACTTAATTATATTTTAGTAGTTTGAAATTCCATTTTTCTTTCAATAAAATGTTTGTGGTGTCTTGTGAATCAATTTTGGAATAATTTCTGAATTTCGGGGACGAAATTTTTTTTAGGAGGAGAGATTTATAACTCCACTTCTCAAAGTTTTTTTGTATAATAATTTCATATAAATCCCTAAATTATTTTTCTTGATTTTATTTTTCATTAAGCTATTATTTTCTTTTTCTCTCAGCCCATTTAATTGGGCTCTTCTCAAATTAAATTATTTAGGCTCTTCTCAATTAAAATTAAGTGGGCTGCCTGAACAAGCCCATGCTGGAGGCCCTAGCATATGTTAGGTTAATTGGCAGATTTTGAAATTTTATTTCGGTTGAAGGAAGCAAAGTCTCCTTCTCCAACCATTTTGGCCAGCTATGCCATGTGCAGTAACAAACTCTCCCCCTCCATTTTTCCTTCCATTTTTTCTTTCTCTTTCAAATTTCCCAGCTGCCTATTTAAACGACCAAATCTTTATTCCTCATTGCATCATTTCTTCTTCCCCTTCCAAATCTCTGCTCGAGTTGAAGGTTGGCCATAGCGGAAGGAAGCGTCACCGCAGTAAAGATCTCAACTAGCAGTGCATGGTGATTGGGAACAGTTCCTCGACGACATCACTGGTTTTCAGCAAACCGATCATCTACTTCCTAAGAATCTATTCTAATCACAGTAAGTTTTGTCGACACCTTAGTTTGGAAATTATTTATTATAGATCTTGATCTAGAATTCCTTGCCGACTGATTTCATTTTCTTGTCATTAGAATTCTACCTGGTCGAATTTTAGATCTATTGAGAGCTAGCCAGATCTAATTTCCCTTTGTGATCTGTAGGTTGATAGAATTTAGTTTGATTTCCTTATTGGTTATTTCTCTCTTCCTGAACTCTAAGGCTTGATTTTTTACAGTTGATTTCATTTTTTGAAGCCATCCTTCAAGCAATTGACCTGATCTAATTGATCAATTGGGAGAGGTGAGAATTTGCATTAATTGAGTTAATCTATTTTCGAGTAATTCTTGATCCATGTTCTCGAACTCCTGATTGGACCAGGATTTAGAGATGGGTTGATAATTTGAGTGTTGATCGTTTTGATCATCTTCATCAAACCCGGTAGGTACGAACTTGGATCGAACATTTGTGTGCCAGGACATCCTTCCTCGATTTAGAGTTATTATTGAGGAAATCGAGCAGGTAATCCTGATCTGAGTAGAAATTCAATCCTATAGTTCATTTAACACATATATGTGCTTGGTTATGAGTCAATTTTGATTTAATACAGTAAAGGTCGAGTTGAATGCTTAATACTAAGTTTTAATACTAGAGGGTGTATCTCGATTTGATTTTGTTAATCAATAAGGACTGCAATTGATGAAGAGTTCTTGACCTGTTCTAGTTAGCCTTAGCTGATTTGGCTGATACATTCCTGTATCAGGATATTATACTATTGAATTTTTGTTTTAACAAAGTA
The DNA here is from genome assembly GCA_029216955.1 of Iris pallida. NCBI lineage: Eukaryota > Viridiplantae > Streptophyta > Magnoliopsida > Asparagales > Iridaceae > Iris > Iris pallida. The sequence goes on along the minus strand of JANAVB010040419.1, from coordinate 23,862,041 downwards.
AGTGATCTGATGGCTACTTGAATAAAATTACAACTGAGGTGTCATGTCGACATCGTAACCTTCTTGTTTTGAATCAGATTTGGATAGCAGTTGATATCGGTATCCTGTTTTTAGGATTCAGAAATTTATTGGTATTGATTTCTGATTTGGCTAATTTTAAGAGAAATGTTAGGATAACAGACTGAATAAGAACTGGGCATACCAATTCATAGTGTGATACTTGTTTTACTTTTATTCATGAAGTGGGTTCATGAGGGAAGTGTACATGAGTTCTGTAGATTACTGATACTACAAGACCATGATGGTTTCTATCTAGGCTGAGAGATGTTAATCTATTTTCAATAGAATGACTTTTGGTTATTTTTTTCAATACCTAAGATGGGTTAAGTGCTATCTAGACTCATATCTGATGGTGTAAAAATAGGTTAGCAGATAACTGAGTGAGAATAAATGTGCAATGAATAGTAGGCTGCTTGTTTAGCTAGTATAGATTGTTAGTTCAGTACAGAGTTGGGACTGTTTAGTAACAGTTAGGAATGATTGTACCAGTGTTTAAATTAGAATGGATACGTATCAGTGCTCTGTTTAGAGAATGATTCGTATCAGTCCTGGTTAGGGGCTGATTCATATCAGTCCTGCTTAGGACTGAATTTTACTGTAATTTTCTGATTTGATGAAGATTCTAAAACTGGTAGTGTACATATTGATCAGAAGTTGGATTTAACATTGTTGTATTGAAGTCATGAACCATGGATTGAAGTTCAATTTAATCAAGTCAAATTTCTAATAGGGGCTTTAAAAGTGGTTGTAAGCTTCAACCTTACTGATAATAGGCAAATTGTTTACTGATGTATTTTTTAACAATTGCTTGCTGTTATGAGGGGGGGTATCAGTGAAGACTTCATGATTGTTGAGATGTCGAGTACTGGCATTAGTATTATGAAGTCCCTAATTGCATCTAAACTTTTGTTCTATTCCTTAGGTTCAGAACATTCTAACCTTGTCATACAAATCAGTTAGATATTCTCTTCTAAAACAGGTATCTCAGCTTACACTGGGTAATCTAAGTTAATGGTCAGAGCAGTATAAAAATCAGAATGCTTTTCTAATCAGATTTGTCAAGTGTTTTCTAGTAGTATTCTAGTTACTATGCTAAACTGTGAAACAGGTGTCTATAGGTCTGTAGGCCCTAATGCTATTTAAATTAGTTAACTAATTCTAGGAATATTTGCGTACTTCCTTCAGTCAACGAGGAACAGGGACCTAATAGTCTATGGGGACATATTAAGGATGAAATTTGTTATGTGTTAGCCCTTTACAGACCTAGGTTAGTATTCAAGTGAAATGTCAGGTCCACTCAATGACTAATTGCCTTGTTAGCTAAAATGGACACTAGATAATATTATTGATGGATCAATATATTGAAAATTCAAGGCCGGTTTATCATAACTTATAGATATCCTTCTTCATTGACTATTTTTCTACTTTTCTAGTTTTCTATCTAAATAGAATTGTTATATGTTACCTAAACCTTGGTATATTAGTTAACTATAGAGGTTAATTTTATTTTTGCTCTTTGACTAAGATTTTGTACTTAATCAAATTATACCATTATCACAGGAGAACATCCAGTTTTACCATCCACACTTGATCACCCTGAGCAAGGCAAGTATACTCCTCGGATTTGTCCATTTCTTCATGTCTTGTATATTCATTCTTGTATCTCCTTGTTGACACGATATATCACGAGATTGTTTTGTATCATGTTTTCTTGAGTATTACTTGTGTATGGAAGGGGAAATACTATAGATGTGTGATCAAACCCGAGTTACTATTCATGTGAATAGCTTAGGCCCCGCATCGTGCACGCGGGACCGAAGCTGTACCATTTCATGTTCCCTGAATCTACCCAAGCCGATCACACACTCTGGATGTATTTCGATATATTGCACATTTCAGGTTCATGTTGTATTTCATGTTCAGGACTCATTTTATGTTTCCTGTATTTACTTTTCAGTATTCATGTTCAGGTTTCATGTCTTGTTCTTATTTTTCGTACTGTATATTTCCTGCATTCTTGTTCATACCATGATGTTCATGTTCATTTCCTTGGATATACTTAGCTCCGCTCCTGACTAGGATATGTTGCAGGTGAGTTGGAGGCTATCTGTGACACTTATTACAGATAGGAGCCTGGAGGCACCTATGAGCCAGTTGATGTTGCCCAGAACTTAGAGGCTGAGGAAGCCTAGTATTTTTTTAGTTTTATCTGGACTTGAACAAGAGACATCAGTTTATTCTTATATTGCTGGAATTGTAATAACTCATAGACTTGTATTTGAGATTCTGGGATTCGATATTAGATGATGTGATTTACTTTCATTCTTATTCGGATTTATAGTTTTCTCTAGATATTGGTACAGCTTACTTCATCGTGTCTAACGACGAAGGCTGGGCGTGTCCGACTCGTGCCCGATTATTCGGGAGCGGGCCCCCACTAGCGGCCATGTAAGACTTCAACTCCTTCATCTTCAACGCTCACTTAACCCCCCTCCAGTTCACCGGCAACGCCTTCACCTGGTGTAACATGCAGGATGGCGATCGCAGACAATACTCTCGTTTGGACAGCGCACTCATCAATACCCAGTAGAAAGACATGAGTATCACATCCAACCTCGCTCACCTGAACACAACCGAATCCGATCACGCCCCCTTCTCATCGAAATCAATCGTAACTTAAACCAGTTCAAGAAAAGTTTTACCTTCCAGGACTTTCATTGTCACCACCCTCAATTCTTGAGCATCGTAGAGGCCACGTGGTCCAGGACTGACTCCCTCGACCCCCTCATCCATGTGGCCAACAAACTCAAGGCTACCAGAAAAGCCCTTACCGTCTGGAGCAACAGGCTTTTGGGGACATTTTCCAAGCCGTCCGGACCGCCGAAGATGATGTGACCCGAACCGAAGCCCTCTTTTTGAATAACAATTCGCTAGCGACCAGAAAGGCCCTGAATCTATCCAAAGCTATCGTTAAATTTTGCATAAAAGTTGAAACCGAGTTCTGGAAGCAGAAAGCTAGGCTTAAATAGGACAGCGACGGGGACAAAAAAACCAGTTACTTTTACGCCTGCGTCAAAGGCCACAGACAGAAGCTCAACATTCATCAGATCGTCGATGACAACGGGATAATCATCAAAGACCAGTGGGAAATCCAACTGGCGGCGGCAAACTTCTACTCACAGCTGTTCACCAAAGAAACCGTCATGAGAGATCCTAATTTCCTTTCGGAGATCCCCTCCTTATCAACGACATAGACAACACCTACTTGGAGCTCCCCCCATCTGAGCTGGAAGTGAAAGCGGCTATCTGGGCGCTTGACGCCCACAGCGCCCCCGGTCCGGACGGATTATATTCTTCCGCACGTGCTGCGACATCATCAAGTCTGACATCCACGAAGCGGCGACCGCTTTTTTCCAAGGAGCCAGGTACCCTAGATCTATTTCTTGCACTAAATTGATCCTCATTCCCAAGCATGACAATCCAGAGACTTTTCGAGATTTCAGACCCATCAGTCTATGCACCTTCACCAACAAAATCATTTCCATGATCAACGCCACGCACATGACCGACATTCTCCCCAAAATCATATCAGAAGAACAGAGCGACTTCCTCAGGGGCAGAAACATACAAGCCAACATTATGCTGGCACAGATTACGTGCATGAAATTACCTTCCAAGGACAGAAACATCCCTATCAAATTAGACATGGAGAAGGCTTACGATAGGCTCGACTGAAAGTTCATGATCTGGGCCTTCAGAGCATTCAAATTCTCGAAATCGTAGATCAGTGTTGTCTGGCGATCGATCAACAACTCATGGTTCTCGACGATGATCAACGGATAAGCGGACGGCTTCTTCAAATCCAGTCGGGGAGTGAGACAGGGGGACCCGCTTTCGTCTACTATTTTTATCATAGCGGCGGAAGCTCTGAACAGAAATCTGAACAAGTTGTCGAGGACTCCACACTTCAAGCATTTTTATACAGCTAGCAGATGCCCAATCATCACTCACCTAGCTTACGCTGACGATATCCTCATCTTCTCCTCCGGAGACGTCGGGTCCGTGGAAGCTGTACACAATGTGCCCCAAAGATATGCCAGCTATTCTGGCCAACGAGTCAACCCCAAAAAAGGCATCATTTATGTCCACAACAAAGCCAACCGGGAGCACGCTGCTACTCTAACCAACATCACCTCCTTCGCTGCTGCATACCCTCCTTTCTCCTATCTCGGTTGCCCGCTGGTCTACGACAAATCGGGCACAGGCATCTTCGAAGGTCTCATTGGCAAAATTCAAAAAAGATTAGAAGGTTGGCATAACGCAACCTTATCGCCAGGCGACAAAATTGTACTAATAACTCATGTGCTATCATCCATCCCTATATCACCCTAGCAGCTTGTTCCCCCCCCAAAGAAGGTCCTCACCTCCATTGAGAATCACTTCACCACCTTCCTCTGGGGCCATAACGACTCCAAAGACAAACATCATTGGGCCAGCTGGGGCTCCATGGCCAAACCTATCGACGAGGGCGGCCTGGGATTCTCCCGACTGTATCACATTATGGACGCCTTCTCCATAAAACTATGGTGGAAACTTCACATCGGTCGGTCCCTTTGGGCGTGCTTTATGAAGGCCAGATATTTCGAAAACATCCACCCGGCTGGTGCCATCAGCAACAGCAGATCATCGGCGGCTTGGAGCTGTATTCTGTACGGTCGTACCCTAGCTGAGCCATTGATTCACCTCCAGCTGGGCTTGGGTGAATCAGTGCTATTCTTTGAAAGGTGGATGGGAGCCAACCCTATCCCTCGCCTACCAGCCGCCTCGGCAACCAGCACGATCAAATAATTATGGAACAACGCTGACAGCTGGAATTGGCTCAGGGTCCGGGAATGGAGCAGAGAGGAGGCCGCTACCGCCCTCCGGATCTCCGGCCTGAAGATTGGTACGGTCGTCGATGCACTCTCTTGGTCGGAGACCCATAAGGGCGTATTTACTATTGCCTCTGCTAGAAGGGTCGTTTGCGGAACCGGGCCCCCCGTACCTATTTTGAGTCCTTTCTGGAACCCTTGTATACCAAAGAAATGGTCGTTTCTGATATAGAAATCGATCCGCAAGAAACTCTCCACTGACGATATCCTCACCACCATTGTTTACAGCTTAGCGTCAGCTTGTCATTGTTGCGCTGATAAGCAACCAAAAACGATTTGCCACATTCTCTGCCATGGCGACTCTTCCGCCAGCATCTGGGCAGCCTTTTCCCATCGCCGCAGCATAGTTTTGGTTGGTGGGAGCTTCAACGATCTTCTGGCCACCTGGGCCAACGTGTCTTATTGCCACCAGATCGTTATAGCCGCCACCACGTGGGTCATATGGAAGAACCGCAACAAAGCTAGATACGAAGGTCGCCAATTCTCCGTCGTGCAGCTACTTCGCGAGGCCATCTGCTAGTACAGCAAGACCTCCCATCTTTGCCAGCATGGCCACAAGGATTTCTGGGGACATTTGTCCTCCTGATCTTTTTGCCAGGAGGGGTTCCCCCCTCCTTTGTGTTTTCTGCTTTTTGCGGTTACTTGTAAAGGCTTTGGCATTTTGTGCCTTGAATGAATAAAAAGGGGTGGTTTTCTCAATATATATATATATAAATTATATATATATTAATTTATATAAGAAGGAACGGTACCTCGGACGTCAGTACCAGCGCCTGGCGTCCGTATTCGTGATGCAGTACCGGTCACGACAGTTGTGACTGTACTAGTTCGACAGCAGCAACCGAGACACCAACAACGTCAGGAGGCACCAGTGGGTTGCACTTATTATGGTAAAAGAGGGCACACTCGGGAAGTGTGTCGTTCAACGAATGGGCAGTGCTTGAGTTATAGAGGTTCAGAGCACCGTGTAGCTACTTACCCACAGATACAGAGGCCAGAAGGGCCAGCTCAACAGTTTTCGGTATTGCCAGCTCCAGATGTAGCACCGTATAAAGGGCCAGCATTAGCAGTAAGGCCATTAGCCCAGCGTCCATTACTGACGCAGGCTCAGATGTACAGACAAGTACAACATCAGGTAGGGCAGCAGAGGCTGCAACAGCAGGGCCAGGAAAGGCAGCAACAGAGTATCCATTATAATTCCTTGAGGGTAAGTTTTCAGTATTATCCAATATAATTCCTTGAGTTCTATATTCGAAGAGTGAAGGCGAATTTCTTATCTTACTCATCTGCTCTCGTATCATGTGATACATGATATTCATCATTTGTCTTGATTATGAGAGTACGTCCTGGGCAGAGTCTCATTCTCGATTAAGTTATTGGTACCGACTTATCTCAAGCGTTGACCCTTGTCCACTTTGGGAGTCAGCGTAGAAACTCGAGGACGAATTCCTACCCAACTGACTTGGGAGGTATATTTTATTCGTATGTCTCCGATCAATTTCCTTCTAGGGTATGATTATTGTTTATGCTTTTACTTAATTGTTCTTTTTTGTAATCTGTTCATATGCCATGTGTTATTTGATAATTGTGCTCCCTATATGTCCTGAGTGTATTTCGTAATCTGAGAGCGCGCTCGACTAGCCTTATCGAAATTCCGAGGACAGAATTTTTCTAAGGAGGGTAGAGATGTCACTTTCCGTTCCCGAAATAGGTAAATTTTTGATTTTTTTTGTATATGGTATCTGACACCTGTATCTTGATTGTATGTATCATGTATTTGTAACTGGCCATGGCATGGAACAGTATCTCGTCGCGGATTAGTATGCCATCCCTTGTCCTTGTCTAGTTGTAGGCGTGGCTCACTACTTCGATGATAAGATATCTGAACCGTGTTGTGGTTAGGATTTAATTTAAATAATTTAATTAGTTGTATCATGTAGCATTTAATATGTCATTAGTCATATGGTTTAGAGCATGCTTAAGATTACGGTTTCTTTGAGTCAACCCAACCCCTATATATATTCTTTTCCTCACTCTCTCTCTCCTCATTCACTCTTTCATTTATTTTCCTCAAACAAACTTTTAGGCAAGTACACCTTGCACCAAATGGAGAGATTCTTACATTTTTTTATTTCTTGATTTTTTTTTCTTTGATATGATTTGTCTATATTGTTCTTCTCATCATCCTCTACAAGTTTAGTTCTTGGAGTTTTTGAATTTAATGGCTAGTTTTGTATAGATCTAAGTTTCGAAAACTAGGATTTTATGGATTTTTGTGGTTTTGATCTATTAAACTTCCTTACTTTCGAAAATTACCTATTCCATGCTGTAGGGAATTCAATTTTACCCAACTTTGGCTTTTGAACCGTCGAATTTCGACTTCGTATGAGGAAGTCATTCCATTTTCGTGTTCATGGGTTCCCCACACCTTTTGGTGTTGTCGAGACGATGAACAGTGTCGCGCGCAGCGTATTCGCTGTCGCACCGTGCGTCGTGCTTGTGCGCGCACGCAGCGCAACTTGTGCGCCGTGCACGATTTTCTGTCGTGCAACGTGTGCCGTGGGCAGTTTTGCTCGCGCACTAGTGCACAATTCACTCCAAATGATTGTTTTTGTCCGTTTGAGCCATTTTGTAGTTAAAATCTTAAAAAACTCAAAACATGAATGTTGTAGATCTTTGTCTTGGCTTCAAGAATCTTCATGTCTCACTTTAACCAGAATTCATATATGACTTATGGTACCTCGCGTACCCTTTGGTTCGCGCACCTCGCACCTTGTGCACCTTTGACCTTGACTTCTAGTCCCGACCTTAGTGTGCCATGAATATCTGAGACTTGTGTGTCCTATATGACTTTTATGTCACGAGGGGTCCAGGTGACTTTTTCATTTGACCGTGTTCCTGACTTGATTGCCTGTATACGTGCTGGTACCTGTCCTTAGTGTGTATTGAGATACAATATTAGTGTGCACTACGGTACTATTTAATTAGTGCACTGAGGTGTGACTCTGCGTGCTAAGTGATCATTCGTGTTATATGTCAATACATATGTACCTTCCAGCACAGTCATGGTAATTGGTCAGTAATAGTGTCATGGTATAATAATTATTGTTTGATGCATTACACTAAGATGGATCTAGATTTAGGACTCCTTGAGCCGATGTGGATTCATACGTGATTCCAAGATTTGGGACTCCACGACACGTGATTCCAAGATCAAAAGAGGGTTAATCTAAGCAACTTAAATCATTAGAAGCATTGGAAGGGAACAGAATCTCGAGATCGTACGTTACCAGCCACCCTAGGCCCTGTCCTAACATGTCGGGTTGGCCGCCACGGATACGGTTTCATTCGCCTATAGTGGATGACTATATCCGACGCCTACGTGCTATGTGTTATATGTTTTAGCACGGTAGCCTTACGGGGGAACGGTGCATAATCAAAGTGCTACGTGTATATATATAATGGATTGGCTAGCCCGGCTTGGATGCGATACGATCTGAGGATTCCTATATATTGTATTACTGGGATAATCCAGACAAATCATAGAAAGCCGTAGGATTGATTGGCAGCTTATAAGCCGACTTGTTTGTGATATGTTTTCTTCTGTTATCAACTTAGGAACATAGACTATCGTGGTGCGTGGTCCTACCCATATCCTTGTTTGGTTGTTGGGTTGGGTTATTGTGTTGCGATAGACTGTGGACCGAAGTTGCGATCAAAAGCCCTTCACCTGCCCATGGTTATAGGATATATCTTATCTCGGCACGATATTGACACCGTTTGTCCTTGTTTGGTTGTAAGGGTGTCGTATTATCTCGATAAAATGGTATAAGCCTATAACTCTTGAATCAGGTCTTAATTTACTCATTGGGTTTTGTCTTATTCATTATGTGCTCCCTTGTGGTACTTGCTATTCGGGGCCTGACCCCGCTAGTTTTGTTTGGCCAGATATCGTAGCAGCACTAGAGGATCCAGCCTTCTACCCTAACAATGGTGCACACTAGGAGTATGGACGTCAGGGACTATGAGTGGGTTTCTTCTTCACTGCTCTGATATCTTCTATTTTGTACTCGGCATTTAGCCATCGGCACCTATTTAGCCGGCTGTTCTGGACATTAGTTTCCTTTTACATAATTATAATTAAATCAGACTGCAGCTGACTACGGTTATGTACCTATGACTCTCAGCACTAGCTTATCATTTTGTATAGCTATGCTCATGATTTATTTTGATGAAGCGTCGGGGATGCCTTACTGCTTTGTCCTATATGATCATTATTTACTGCTTCTTGTTTTGATTGATTGAGACATAGAAGCTCTGTGAGACCATAGGAGACTTGATTGTAGCATGCACCCGCTTGTCTCTTGACAGCCAAGATCGCCGTATGACGTTTGTATACCTTATATGGTGTAGCTGGCCTAGTTACCCTCAGTATTCCGGTACTGGGCATGACACCATAGGTACCAAATTTTAATTCTCCCGAAGATGATGAGGATGAAGAATTTTCTTCTGAATCATTTTCTGTATAATCATAAGATTCAGAATTAGACAGAGATTCTAATTCAAACATTATCTCATCTCTGTCATGTATGCTTTCCCCTAAGCATATCTCATAGTCTTCATTTAGAATAGTTACAATAATACTTTCTAATGTCTTGACTTTATCTTTGCATTTATTAACAAAGTGTCCCAATTTGCCACATATAAAATATTTATATTTTGATTTAGGTTTTCTAGGTCTAATATATCGATTTTTCTTTGAAAATCTTTTCTTGTTATACTTCCTAATCTTGAAGTTTCTCTTTGAGTTATTTCATTATGGATACCTTCTTTATACTGTCATTTTCTTCTAGACTTCTTGTGCTTTTCTTCTTCTAAACTGCATCTATATTCATAGTTGTCTTTAAAAATAGAATCACAATAGGACAATCCCATTTTGGATTTCTTTATATCCTTCTTAACATGTTTAAGAGCCTTTTGCTCATAATAATATTTTTAAAAACCTTTAACACACATTGTATATGATATCCTAATGTATCAGTGTATACATGTCTTGTAGTACATAAGTAGAAGTCACTTCTGAACTCGTAGAAGAATTAGTCGTTGGTGTAACCGTAATAATCCGAGGCCTATCGTATGTTTTATATTCCTCGGTACACAAATCATTCCATAGAATTGGAAGCTTTTGGAAAAAGGTCCCTTACTAGTGTTGCCTAGACTTTGCTGGTACGTTGACTCTTCTTTTGCCATATGCTATGGCAAACTCTTCGAAAGAACACATATTACAAATCTCATTCTGTGAAGTTCTTTGACAACTTCTTCAACTATAGAAGATTTAGCTACAGTTCGTTGTCCTACTATGTCCGCTAAAATAGTATTAACAAAAATAGCAAGTGCTTCAGCCTTGGACTTAGAACTATATATCTTAGTTCTTATATTTTGGTAAGCTTGTTCTTCTTCGAATAAAACCAATCAATTTTGCAGTATTCCCTGAAGATGGTTAGCGCAAAAATCTATATATTCTTTGGCAATCCATATTGATTTTCATGTCTTGATATGGCATGTGCCCAATTATTAATCACTTGGTAACGTTTAACTAAAGGAGCATTATCAATGTTTAAAAAGTAACCATGGGAGGTAAAAGGTTCTCTTATAGCTCCGGATTGATAACTTAAATGACCCCAGTCGTCCTATTTACTTCTATACCTTTTTGCAAAATCATTACTATATGTAGTAGTATTTGAATTTGGACTGGCTACAAAAGGTTTTCATCTTTAGGTTTGTTAAAATCATCTTCCTCAAAAGATTCTTTAAAGTTTTCTATCACTAATTGTTCCTCAATTGTCATAGGTTGAAAATAATTATTTCTCTTAAAAAGTTCTCTATGTTTTTCCTAGAGTTTTTGGATTGCATGCAACAATTTAACGTTTGTTTTTTCTAGATACATCTTATATGGATGCTCTATCACTGATTTATTTATTTCAAATAATCTAGGTCTGTTTGTTCAGATTGTTCTAAAATATGTACTGAATGTTTTATGGTGTCTAAACCATTTGAATCTCAGTCATAGAAGAAAATTTCAAGGCATTAGACATGTGCAAAAATTTATTGTTATCCCCTTTGGATGATATGTCTATCTCTTTTCCTTTAGAGGAAACAAGATCTAAATATGTCTTATTAATTTTAAGACTATCGCTAGCAAATTTATTATTAAGTTGAAGTTCTTCTGATATAAACTTTCTACAGTAAGAAAGTTGGTCTGAAATGTTATTTAACATTCATGCAAGGTGTTCGCTAAATCTTGTAGACTTAGCTTCCGTTTCAATATGGCTATAATGAAAATAGATTTCATATGCATCTATATCAATGCATATTATTTATAGTGCAAGTGCTTTGTCAATCGTATTTGTCTGAAAATGTTTATGTCTTCCATATATGAAGAGGATAAAAGAAGTTCTGTTTTGTCGTCAAAAAGATTTTTTTTTCTATTCACCAACTAAGGGTCACCTATCCCTTAGTACTAAAGAAAGGTACCTAATGCTAGCGCTCGATATGTTCTGAAGTAGAGCTCTCTCATGCCAAGAACGTCCTTAGAGCATATATGCTTTTTCTTCAGAAGGATGGGTATATGGGTTTTGAACATACTTATTAGAAATATATAAAACAGAAAACATAACTTGATAAAGCATACATCTCATATATGAAATAACACGAACAATAAGCTTAGCAAAACAACATTAAAGAAGTATAAGAAGTTTGGCTCTGATACCCTTCCTCCAGCAAAGAGAAGAATATATATATATATATATATATATATATATATATATATATATATATATATATATTTTTATATATATATATATATTTTATATATATATATATATATATATATATATATATAAAATATATATATATATATAAAAATATATATATATATATATATATATATATATATATATATATATATATATATATATATATATATATATATATATATATATATATATATATATATATATATATTCTCCAGCAAAGAGAAGAATATATATATATATATATATATATATATATATATATATATATATATATATATATATATATATATATATATATATATATATATATATATATATATATATATATATATATATTCTTCTCTTTGCTGGAGAATATATATATATATATATATATATATATATATATATATATATATATATATATATATATATATATATATATATATAAAAAAAATATATATATATATATATATATATATATATATATATATATAAAATATATATATATATATATATATATATATATATATATATATATATATATATATATATATATAATAGGATATATATATATAATAGGATATGAGCTATAGGCTCATTCTCTTATATGAGCCGTCCCACGTGGCTTCCATGTGAACCAATAAGGATATAGTAACTTAGAAGAGGAAATTTAAATAGATAGAAATAAAATATTCCATAATAATGTGATAAATAATAACTTATCATTTATTTTCCTACCAAATATGCTTGCATAGGAATTTAAATAGATAGAAATAAAAGTACCAATAAAAGAAAAATTATTTTTCATTTCTTTGACCAATATAAATATTGTGACTCCCGAGCTTCTTCTTCGTCTCCGAATGGCCTCGTCACCTCCCCGAGCTTCTTTGACACACAGACGGCGCTCGTCGCACTCCGGGGTCTTCTCCACATAGGTTGGGAATCCCACCCACTAAATATTTCTTCCCCTTCATAACTATGTGGAGGAGGTCGTCATCCCGACGATCTACCTGCAGAACTTAAACTTTTCCCTTGGTAGAATCTTGGTGAACATATCTACTCCGTTATCATCTATATGAACCTTCTTAAGCTCCGCGTCCTTCTTCTCAACCACATCCCGTATCCAACGATACCGAGTCTCGATGTGCTTGGACTGGCTATGAAAGGTCTGATTCTTTACAAGGTGAATAGCACTCTAACTGTCGTAAAGCAAAGTATACTGCTCTTGCTTCAGCCCCATTTTCTGCAATAGCTTTTTCATCCACAGTAACTCCTTGCAAGCCTCCATCATTACAATGTACTCTGCCTCTGTCGTCGACAAGGTAATACACTTCTGCAACTGCGACTGCCACGATACCGCTCCTCCAGCAAACATCATCACATAGCCTGATGTCGATCGCCTCGTGTCTACTTATCCATCCATATCAGCGTCGGTATATCCAACCAGCTTCGGCTCGTCACCACCAAAAGAATGTCTCCAATCGGCAGTGCCCTGAAGGTATCATAGAATCCACTTAATCGTACTCTAATATATCCTTTCAGGATTTGAAAGATACCTGCTAACTATGCCAACTGCATAAGCGATGTCTGACCTCGTACACAACATAGCATACATAAGTCTTTCCACAGCTGAGGCATATGGAACCCGCTCTATATCTTCTTTTTCATCCACGGTAGATGGATACTGCTCCTCAGTGAGCTTAAAGTGAGCCGTAAGGGGGAAACTCACTTTCTTCGACCCGTCTATCTCGAAATGCTAAAGTACCCGGTGAATGTACTTCGTTTGGGACAAGTGTAGCAGCTTGGACTTTCTCTCTCGGCTGATCTCCATCCTATGAATAGTCTTTTTTGTGCCCAAATCCTTCATAGAGAAGGTCGTGCCCAGTTGGCTCTTCAACTGCGCTATCCTAGTGGCATTTCGACCCACTAATAGCATTTCATCAACATAGAGCAATAAAATAATGAAATCATCCTCGACAAAGTATCTTACAAATGCACAATGGTCCAACATCGTCCGTGCATAACCATGTTCCTCCATAAACGACTCAAATTTCCTGTACCACTGCCTCGGAGCCTGCTTCAGACCATACAAGCTCTTCCTCAACCGGCAGACCAAATGTAACTTGTCCTTCTCATAGAATCCTTCTGGAAGCTCCATGTATAGCTGCTCCTCAAGATCACCATGGAGGAATGTCGTCTTCATGTCCATCTGCTCGACCTCCAAGTCGAAACTGGCTGCCAATGCTAGCACCACCCGAATAGACAACTGCTTGACGACCGACAAAAAGATCTCACCATAATCTATGCCTTTCCGCTGACCATAGCCTTTAACTACCAGCCTCGCTTTGTATCAAGGACGAGTAGCATCATCCGTCTGCTTCACTCTAAACACCCATTGATTCTTCAAAGCCTTCTTGCCCTTTGGCAACCATACCAGCTTGTAAGTAGAATTAGCGTGTAAGGAACCCATCTCCTCATCCATAGCCTGCATCCACTCCTGTCTGTGTTCGTCTTCCATAGCCTCTGCAAAATTTTTGGTCTCTCCCCCGTCAGTTAGTAGCACATACTCACCCGGTGAGTATCTTGTAGATGGTCGACGCTCTTTGTCGCTCCTTCTCAATGGAGCCACTGGTGTTGGCTGTATACCAACAGCCTCCTCCCCTTCAGGAACTGCCTCTTCGGCATGCTCATCCTCCTAAGGGACACCCTGACCACCATCAGCAGGCTGATGATCAAGGTTGGGAGCAATTCTATGTACTGGCTCCCCCATAATTGGATCCTTTGTGATGTCCTTTGGAAACTGCTCAAAGCGAAATGACTCTAGCTTACAAAATTCCCCAGCCTCAAAAGGCGTCTCAGAATCCTGAGTGTTGATCATGGTCTGATCTTCGACGAATACCACATCCCTGCTTCTGTAGAGCTTCTTTCCATAGGGTCGTAGAGTCTATAGCCAAACTCATCCCGATCGTAGTGGACAAAAATGTGCCGCCTCGTCTTCGGCTCATGTTTGGACCTCTCGTCCATCGGTACATGCACGAAGGCCTTACAACCAAACACTCGTAGGTGATTGTATGACCGCTCTTTGGCATACCATACTTTGTCAGGCACAACACCCTCCAAAGGAGCACTAGAAGATAAATTAATAACATAAGCAGCTGTGAGAAGAGCCTCACCCCAATAACTGCCTGGCAAATTTGCTTCTGACAGCAAACACCGTACCCTCTCCATCAATGTCCTGTTCTTGCGCTCTGCTACACCATTGAGCTGGGGTGTCTTGGGCGGAGTCTTCTGGTGTCGTATCTCTTGCTCTCTGCAATAAGCATCAAAGGGACCAATGTATTCGTCGCTATTGTCAGACCGAACACACAATAACTTCTTGCCCATCTCTCTTTCAACAGATACCTAAAACTCTTTGAATATAGGTAGCACCTGATCCTTGGTCTTTAAGGTATAGACCCAAAACTTCCTAGAACAGTCATCAATACAGTTATAAAGTAAGAAGCAACACCAATAGATTTTACCTTCATAGGACTGCAAACATCCGAGTGAATCAACTCGAGCAACGCCGACTTCCTTGAACTTGGGTAACTTTAGAAAGATATCCTATTTTGCTTCCCACCTAAGCAATGCATGCACTTCTCCAACTTTGTAGACTTGAGCCCTGGAATCACCTTCATGTTCACAAAGTGGCTCCTCTCCTTCTCGATGATATGGCCAAGCCGCCTGTGCCACAACTCGGTTGACGCATCAGAAACTGCATTCACTTTCTGTGTCCCCTGTGCGCTCCCCTCCATATAGTAGAGACTGGACTTCTTGCTTCCTCTGGCAATCACCATCGAACCTCTGGAAAGCTTCCACTGACTATTCCCGAAGAGACTGAAGAATACCTCATCATCCAACCTTCCAACCGATACCAGGTTGAAACGGACATCAGGAACATGACGAACATCTTTGAGAACAAGAACTGCACCCATCTTCATCCTCAAATGCACATCCCCAATGGCAACCGCCTTCGACACATCTCCATTGCCCATCTTCAACACTCCACAGTCGTCTGCCGTACAAGTGACAAATAGTACCCTGTTATGAGATACGTGCGCTGAAGCCCCTAAGTCCACCAGCCAAGAATTGTCATCATGGGCGAGGTTTGTGATAACCTCATCACCTACCACGATCACATCACCTCCATGTATCGAGGCCGCCGCTGAAGTGTTCTCATCTTGCTTCCCCTAGTCGTCCTTCTTTTCTATCTTTCAAGAGAAACAGTTCTGCTTGATGTGGCCCTTCTTGCCATAATAGTAATACTCTGAGTCCTCATACCGATCCTTGGACTTTCCCCTACTGTTGTTTCTGTCACCACCTGGAACCCTACTTTTGCCTCTTCCGTGTATCTCTGAAACTAGTGCCTCTGAGTTATAGAATGTGGATGAAGTGCCCTGAGAACGTCTCCGCATCTCTTCATTCAATACCTCGCTCTTGGAAAACTCCAGACTGACTACGCCTTCTAGAGCAGAAGCGATCATAGATACTCGTACGGTCTTCCATGAGTCTGGCAATGTACATAGCAACCATAGTCCCTGAACCTCATCGTCGAACTTGACTCCCCTCGAAGATAGCTGGTCAACCACGCCCTGAAAATCACTCAAGTGATCCGTATTAGACGCTCCATCTTTGTACCACGGATCCATCATCGTCCGGATCATGAACAACTTGTTTACCCCGGTCTTCTTCGCGTACAAAGAATCCAACTTATCCCATAAGGTCTTCGCGTGCTCAATATTGGCAACGTGGTTGTACACGTTCTCGTCAACGAACTGCCTGATATATCTGCATACCTGTATGTGCTCGAATTTCCAGTCCTCTACGGATTTATCAACTGGTCGCTCAGAAGCAAATACGGGCAGATGCAGCTTCTTGACAAACAGCAAATCTTTCATCTTGCTCCGCCAATAATGATAGTTTGTGCCGTTCAGGTTCACCATGCGCACCGACTTCGTGTCCATCTCACCTCTCTAGTTTTTCTATCAATTCCTGACACCCTTCTGAATTCCAAAACCTAGCTCTGATACCACTTTGTTGGAAAAGAAGCATGAAAACCTTTTTCCAAACTAGATAGTACCTGCAAGAGAACAGAATAATACAACGCACGAACCAAACACCAAATACAATCCATGCAGACACAGAGAATTTTTGACATGGAAAACCCTTGCGGGAAAAAATCTACGGGACGATTGGAGTCCAACCCTTGAGAAGCCTTCACTAATGAAATAAAGGAGTACACCCTCTACAAACTTCTCGTGATCCAATACGAATACCCACAACACCTGAAAGCATGAATAATTGATTACAAGGCTACGAAAAACAAAGATGACGAGTAGAGATTACCAGAACATAATCCTCCTTCGAAAATGGCCTTCAATCCTCCTTCTTCTCTCCCAAAGTTGCAATGGCACTCTTGCCTCTTTTCTTTCTATTTTCCTCAATGTTGTGTTGTGATTAGGGTTAGGAAAAATTATGTATAAACCACCTAATCCGCAGCAAAATCTGGACCGTAGATACCATCCAACAGTATAAAAATATCCTAAAATTAGCCTCAGCCCGTCGACACAGAGTTCGGCCAGAACTCTGTGTTTTTATGACAGAACGGTTCTGGAACCAAGGGGGCAGAGTTCGGCCAGAACTCTGCCTGGGTCAGAGTTAGAATTCAGCCCGAACTCTGCCTCCCCTATTTTAGAATGTACTCTAGTAGCTCCTGAGCTTCTTATTCGTCTCCGAATGGCCTCGTCACCTCCCTGAGCTTCTCTGACACACAGACGACGCTCGTCGCACTCTGGGGTCTTCTCCACATAGGTTGGGAACCCCATCCACTCCAACAAAAAGTTCTTAGTACAAGCCTTCAAATTTTATTATGTTGATGCTATACAATTTATAAGGCGTCACGACAGAGATTGATATTGAGTCTCATTGAGCAATTGTGACCTCAACACAACACATTTCACCTACCTTTTGAGAGATAATGAACATGTTAGCTGATATGATGCCTATTCTAGGGATACCTATTAGAGATGAACCTATAAATTTTGGCGAGTAGTTATCTTCTTCTAATATTATTAGAACATACCTTGGTATTGTGCCACCATCTAATACATAAGCAACTAGCAGTGTCAAACTGACTTGTCCCTAAACCGCTTTCATACTCTTGATCACGTCGACAATATAATAGTTTATATAAATGATTCATGTGCGTCTTTTTTATTAATTAATTTTAATGTCTATTTACTATAGCTGATATCAATCCTTGATTATGTTTTCAGATCATATGTTGCACTATAGCTTACTTACTCAACCTATGTGGTGCCTTCTATTTCCCGACATAACAAGAAATAAGGTCAATGTGCTCCTTCTATCAATTTTAAATGATTTGGGAACTTATACACGACAAACCTATGGTGCAACAATGTTAGCCCATTGCCTCTTAGTGACGAGTTTTGTGGGTATTGGACCAAGAGGTAGAACATAAAAATATATATTTAGTTATACAAGAATATATGAATAACATTAGTTTTTTTAATATATATTATGTACGTTAGTCACTTTATACTCATTAATTTGTTTTTTCTTTATAGCTCTTGTCCTTCGAGCATTTCAGTATCGGTAGGCCAGTTAGCCGATATAGTGATGAGCAAGTGGACTTTTCTGTAGGATATCGGTGGAATACAAATAATATAGATCCACATCACTATTTATATAAGGTGGTCTTCAAGCCCTTTGCATTATTTGACACATTAAACCACTATGAGATAAACTAGATAAAAGTTTAGTTAATTCTTCTTAATTTGTCATGTTTATCATTTAATTTTTTTGCTTTCATAAAACCTGGCTAGGAACATCTTTTCCAAGTTCTTAAAGGTCTTGATGCAGTCATATAGTAGACTTTTCAACCATTCAAAAGCTACACCTTACAAAGTTCCAATAAACAACTTCGTAAGGAGTGCATCATTTCTTGGAATTTGCAATGTCTGTGAACTGAAGTACATTAAATATTGAAGAGGCGACGCTAGTCCATCAAAACTTTGTTGATACAATTGCTTTTGGAGTTAAACTTTGTTGATTGCTTTCGCACAAAGAACTATACTAATTTAAAGTACAACAAATTGAGTGACTCTGAATATTATGGCGGTGTATATCGAGTCGGCATGTGACTCCTTTACTCCGTTGACGATCCAACACAAAGATATATTATGGACTTGCTAATTTCGGCGCACTAGTAGAATGGGTAGCAAGTATGCTCAAGTCTTCTGTGTAGCATTCTCGTGCGTTGTATGGGAAGTACATGTCCCAGTTATTTATAGCCATTTGTGAAATGGCAATATGCCCACATAGTAGTCAAATATTTACTGTTATTGACTTTATGCGCGCACATGGAATTGAACATCCGTGCATAGTACTGTCAACTTGACGTGTGGCCTCTGTTGTGAGTATTTGGCGTATGATTCGGTCTTCAACGACCGTACATATCATAGACAGTATAACACATGGAAATTTGTTAAAGCGACTGAAACATCCTTCGCTATATGCGCGTAATAGCACATGATTTCCTTATACTCCAATTGTTCACTTCTAGTTGTCATAAATTGAGGAGATCGATTCTTATGTGTGACCGAACTATGCACACATAAACGATCGCACATAGTGCCATGTGGCATTGTACTATTGCGTATTTAATATTTTACGTCTATAGGATTTGATGCATGGGTGGTTTACGTGCATACCCCGAGGATGCACTTGTAGAAGCATGGAAAAGAATAAAGAAAGGTCTATGCGGCCAAGGATCTCCATGCGGCTCAGGGGTCCATGCGGCTCACGCGTCTATACGGCTCGAATAGACCCAGAGCCACGTGGCCTTCAACAGCTCTTTCCTTCGTCTTCTGCTGCATTTAATGTCCTGACGGCTGACAGCTCTGACAAATGACAGCTCTGACATAAAGGCGCAATAATGACTGACATAAAGGCGCGTTCCTAGGGAAGAGGAGAAAATCTTTTCACAGTTGGCTGAATCCACCGAGTCCCGAGGCATGCGGCTGCTGTATTTATGCGGCCACCCACTTTATGCGGCCGCCCCCTTCATGCGGCCATCCATCTTCATGCGGCTGCATCTTTTCTGTGGCCGCCCCCTTCATGCGGCCACCCATCTTCATGCGGCTGCATCATTTATGCGGCCGCCCGTCAGCATGCGACAGCCTATCTTCATGCGGCCGTTCATCCTCATGCGGCCTACTCATATGCGGCTCTGCCAAGATGACCCAATAGAGGACACGTGGTGCTTGTCACGACGATTGAGACACGTGGCATTCTTATCTTTCTAGAATTATGGGTGCTAATAAAACAAGATCAGATTTGTTGCAATCACCATAATTGCCCAGATCAAGTCAAATCGGGCAAATTAGACACGTGGCAAGCCATTACAAGTCGCGAATATTCATGGCAATCAACATTTATTGCCTACAGAGATTTGATGCAATCTACATTAGTTACCTAGATTTTCTACAATCAGAATGAAGGGCCCAGATTAATTGGTCCTTAACCGCCGACATATCAAGGAGGCAATCATTGTAAACCCTAATGATAGCATCCCACTCCTATAAATAGCAAGGTGCCATTCCCTTGCCGGGAGGACCTTTTTTGGTGAAAGGGCACCAGAGCACCTGAAGAGACTTAAAGAGAGAAAAAAAAGAGAGCATTTCTTCAATGCCAAGCAGATCTTTCCCGGAGCCAAGGCTGCATCCGATCGTCCAAGGAGTAAGGCAGAGCTGTCGCCGCTTTCCTGAGCCTCTACCGTCACCCCCCAGAATCTAAAATAAATAATTGTATTTAGATTGCTGTACCTAGGTTTTCGTCCCTAGGCTTTCTTTGTACAAGCGAGTTTGTATTGTGAAGTAAAAGTCCAGTCCTCCGATAATTGTTCTGTTCTTTTATATTTCATGGCAAACACGATGGCGACTCTGCTGGGGACAAACTTCTCCACGGCTGAGAAGTTGGTGACGCAATCGGATGCAGCCAAACTTGGCTTCACACAACAGAAGATGGTCGTCCGCTTCGACCAACAGGCGTTTGAAGAAATGCTCTCCGAAGGAAGCGCTGGCCCGGTCCAGAAGCGAACCCGCACAAAGAAGACTCGCAGGGAGTGGAGGCCAAAGTCATTTGCTCCTCCCCAAGATCTGGACGGAGTACTCTTTGCTGCCAAAGACGGCGAAGGCAACTCTCATGCGGCCCCACTTCAAGCCATAGAGGACTTTGCTGTCCCCAAGTCCGGCAGAGGAAAGCACTACGATGCTGGACTTGTAGGGGCAAAGAGTGATTCTATGTGCTCCAGGAAGAAGCTGAACAAAGGTACTAGCCGCAAGACGAAGACTCATGCGGCCAAACTTGTCAGCCGCTTGCTTGATGCCCATGCGGCCGAAATTGCCAGCCAAATGCATAACACTCATGCGGCCAGGATTTTCAGCCGCATGGAGAAGACCTATGCGGCTGAGACTTCCAGCCACATGAAGACTATTGACTCCAGCCGCATGCCGCCCGCTCCACGCGGCTCAGTCTTCGATCGCCTCTCCTATAGTCCTGATCTCTCGTACTCCCGAGAAGACATGCCTGACTCTCTCCAGCACCACTTTGACTCTTCCTACTATACGCTTTCAGGCGCCCGAGTGAAGAAGTCAAGGGCAGCGCGAGCTCGACGAGCTCAGTCGGCTGTCCCAACCTCTGACCATCTGAGCGCTCCACATACTATTATACGGGCCTCTGATGGGAAGTTGTACAGAACCACTCGAGTCCAGCCCCCGGCGGCAAACGGACAGAGTGGTTCCCAAAAGTCTCCCAAAATCCAGGGAGCAAACGTGGTCGTTCCAGATCCATCTGACTTGCGTGAGGCTATCCTCCACAAGCGCAAGAAAAGAGAGGGGGCCTCGGGGTGTAAAGAGTCCTCCCACGGACGTCACTGCACCAAAATTATTGTCAACTGCTGTTGCAACAATGCGACAATACGAGAAGACCGGCAGTCCATCTTCCAAAGATTACAACAGCCGAGCCCAGAGGATGAGGCGCCACCCGTTGTCTCTTACAACACCACTCAGAAAATCCCTGCTGATGGGAGAGGGAAGAAGATAAACGTTTCCAGCCCGAAGATCTCAACCACTGTGACTAAGAAACTGTCGTCTAAATGGTTATCCTCCACCAAAGTTTTCCAAGGTACCCGTTCAAAGACGAAATCTACTGCAGTAGGGGATTCGTCATCCACACCACTGGGGGTTACTAAAATTGGGGGTAGCACTCCTCAGAGCATCCACGATAATCCGATGTTCCATGAAGATGAGTCCGGGGAAATAACTCTTCCATCAGAAACAGCAAGTGCCGACGTCCCCGAGGACGTCCACGACTCTCAAGATGAAGCAAACTCTGAAGCTGGGGGTACTATTTCTTCTGAGTTCGAACCAGAGGAGGACATTCCCACATACCCCGATGACTTCTCGGTACAGGGGTATGATTCGGAGAGCACGTCCTCCACCGTTCCTTCCATCTCCCCTCATATTAGGACGGTGTTCATGACGGACAACAATTAAGGCGGTTCCAGTGATCGCCAACGCATCAACACTCTGGAGGCCATACTGCATGCCTTGGTCAAGTCTGTAGACGAGATCAAAGCGGCTCTTCCAACTCTGCAGGAAGGGGCCTGGCGAAACAAGCGCGGGTCCCGCGATCAATACGGACTCAAATTCAGCGACACCAAACCTGGGCAATAATCCTCCTGAATTGTCGGCTCCCACCACTGCGGATGAGGCCAGAGAAGCAAGAAGAGAGGTCCAGGAGCTCCGAGCCATGTTTCACGCTCGAGAAAACTCCCAAGACCTCAGAATACGACAACCATACCCTGCTGCATGGAGGGATGTCCCCTTCCCACCAAGATATAAGCCGTTCAACATTAATCCTTATGATGGCAAGACCTCCACAAGTCGGTACATCACTTACTTCGAAGTCACCACCGACCATCTGCCCCATGACGATGCCATCCTCACACGATTATTCATTGGGGCATTGGAAGGAGTCGCCTTCGACTGGTACCGTAACCTGCCAGACAACTGTATCCACTCCTTCGCCAGCTTCAAGCGCATATTTTTGGAGAGATTCTACGAAGTAGGACAGGATGTCACAATGTCCACCCTCATGGATGTCGTCCAAGGAGAGAAGGAGCTGACAAGGAACTATATTGAGTGGTTTTGCCAAACCGCAATGAAGTTACCGTCTGGTAATCCGGATTCCTTTTTAATTAAAATTTGCCAAAAGAGACTGCTCCCAACAATCAGTCTCTGGTTGGGCGAAAGTCAATTTAAGGACTGGAAGACGTTTATCATCAGTGCCACTAGCGCCGAAGAACGGTTGAAGAAGGCTCGCCAACTAGGATTGTACATCTCAGAGGGAGAGGACAAGGGCAAGTGCCATAATACCAACAACAACAATGGTGGTAACTCCTCCAACAATCGGGACAACAAGGGCAAGCAGGCTATGGTGGCCGACACAGCCCAGAAACTTGAGCCAAAACCGGCGGACAAACAATGGCCGCAAATGACCTACTCCTTCGAAGACGGCCAGGTCAAGCCCATCTTAGACATGCTCATACAAGGAGACAGAATTCAGCTCCCTCTACCAAGACGAAAACCTTGGCCGGCAGAAATGGAGAGCCCAAAGTACTGCCATTACCACCGCTACGTCCACCATGCTACACATGACTGCTACCAACTGAAATGATACATTCAACATCTCATCTATTCGAACGCTCTAGCCATCAATTTCGAAGAGGTAATCGTGGCAGCCAATATGGTGTCAGTACAATTTGGCAGCTTCCCTCCAACAGAAACTCAAGACGGTGTGGTACCCATCCCTCTGGCGACAATAGAGATTGCTAATCTTCTACCTCCTCGGGATCAGGCTGCTGGTCCAGTGCCCCTCACCACATCATAAGGGGAGGTCATGTGGGTCCATCCAGACTTGGTATCTGAAGTGACTCAACCCACACCACCTTCCATTCGCAAGAAGAAGAGTAGAAAAGTCAGATCCTGTCGCACAATCTCAACAGATGTCGAAGAAGTCACGGCGGTCGTCACTCGATCTGGGGAACAATCCCAACCTGTGGCTGATAACTCGGCTGAAGATCATCAGCCAGCCACCGCTGACACTCCAGGACCTTCCCAGCCTCCGACGACCGACAAGCCTAGGCCGAAGGAGACTCGCTTTGACAAATCCCTCCGAAAAGAGGTACCTCAGGGGCTGGAGAGGCCCTACAACTTCGACATCTTGGAACAATTGGCCAACACACCGGCCAAATTGTCATTATACGAGCTCCTGAGACTCTCAAAGGATATTCGTGCGACTTTGAGCGATGCACTCCAAAATGCCGACGCCTATCTGGCTCATGTCAACCTCACAGGAGAGAGCCCGCCTGCAAATCTCTAAGACAGCGCTTGCACAGGAGCGATGCCCAACATTGTCTTCACTTCGCAAGATATGCTCATTAAGACCAACCTGCACGATCGTCCGTTATACTACACTAGATACATCGGCGACGTAAAGGTGGACCGGATGCACATTGATCCTGGTTCTTCTATAAGCATCATCATGAAGGATCTGTGACATCATCTCCGCATTCCTATGCATCGCCAGACACCAACAAGCACCGCCATCAGCGGTTTCAATTCCGGCAGGAGATACCCGATCGGAAAGATTCGTTTGAAGTGCCAAATTGGCGATCTCCAGTCAGAAGTAACCTGTTATGTCATAGATACGGACACTTTCTACAACATCCTCTTGGGGCACCCTTGGATACACGATTATATGATCGTGCCTTCCACGCTGTATCAGTGCTTCAAGTATGTCGACAAACACGGCTTCGTGAGGACAGAATTTGTCGGCATCGATCCCTTCAAAGGGGTCGAGTCCTACTACTCAGACTCCTGCCTATACGAGAAATCGAAGAGGCACCTGGAGGAAGATGTACAAGCTCGAACTGAGACGGCCTCAGGATCTGAAGAACCTCTAATGATCCACCTTCAAGCTCGCAAACATGGCAAGTCCGCACCCCTTACGGCCGCCCTGCGTAAGGACGCAATCAGCCTCTCGGCATAAGAAGGGCAAATGATAATCCGGCTGCCAAGGTCCGGCCAAGCGCCAAAACCTACAACGGAGCCACTAACAATCAAACTGCCTAGAGTCGGCCAGCCACAAACGGAGAAGCCCAATCCCTCTGATAGGCCAATGACGATACGTCTTCCCAAGATGAATCGTCACCCCGATGCAAAGTCGGGGGCTTCTAGCGGGCTAATAACTCCCCGTCCAGCATCGAGTACCAAACTGGGGGTCGCTATTCTGCCAACAACTTTACGTTCTGCTCCACCAGTAGAACCCCTGATGATCAAGCTGTCCAAGTCATCCTCTCAGTCTTCATTTATACAGGGGTGGCCGAAGAAGAACCGGAACTAGCCAAGTATGTGGCTACCCACACTGATGTTCCCTTCGCAGATGATGTAATCCCACTGGGAAAGATACCTTACTTCATCAATAAAGGGCTATCTTTGAACTACCTCGAGCATAATAAGCTTTGTACAATATATGCTATGGAACACGGTATAGGCACTCACCTACACACACAGGTGACAAATGTTTACACCGTGAGCCAGTTTACTCCAGTGGAAGGCGCTTACCGCATAATCGAGGGAGGGGACCATCCAATCATCTTCGGCCGAAAGGATAACCCACAGCCTTTCACCATAGAAAAGGTTGATCTCGAATCAGATGCCGGCAGACTGCCTCTTTATCTGTATAGCCCCCAATCCAAATATCTCATACAAAAACAGGAGTATGATCTGGAGACTACGCCAGGCTTGAACTACGGCACTGGTCGACGATTACCTTTAAAGCCGCCAGTCCCGACTTTGAAATCACGAGATTACTACAACAAAACCAGATGTGGGCTAGGTTATGTCACACCCGCGACAACCCCTGAAAGCTCAGACGAGGAATGCGATTGGCATTCACACTCAACCGGATCACCCACATTTGATTCAGATGTCAACATCGGGGACATGCTAAGGCAAGTCTGGTCCGTCAATATGGCGTTCGCCGACGCTTACGAAGAAGATGAAGACATTCATGAAATCCTCGAGTTAGAGCCGTGGTCCCAACAGCTGGATGTGCAATGGGAAAAGCGGTTTGAACAGAGAGATCCTTCTACTGAAGATGAGGTTATACAGGTCGACCTTGGCAGCGAATCTTCTCCAAAACCAATCTTCGTCAGTAAAAGCCTGACAGACGAAGAGCGAGAATCGCTACTGGAACTTGTCAAAGAATATATCGATGTGTTTGCCTGGAGCTATGAAGACATGACAGGACTAAACCCCGAGGTGGCCCTTCACAAGCTCAACATTCGGCCAGATGCGAAGCCGGTCAAACAACAACAGCGACGCTTCCGCCCGAGCATCATGGATGCTATCGAAGCCGAAGTCAACAAACTAATAGCCAGTAGCTTTATTCGTGAGGAACAACATCCAGACTGGGTCGCCAACATAGTTCTGGTCCTCAAGAAGAATGGGAAGATTCGAATCTGCATCGACTTCTGCAATCTGAACGAGGCGTGTCCCAAAGATGAATTCCCTCTCCCTATCACAGACATCATGATCGACAACACATGCGGCTTCGAACGCATGTCATTCATGGATGGCTTCTCAGGGTACAACCAAATCAAGATGTCTCCTGACGACGAGAAGCATACATCATTCCGAACACCGATTGGCACATACTGCTACACAGTCATGCCTTTCGGTTTAAAGAATGCTGGCGCCATATATCAAAGAGCCATGAGTATCATCTTCAGAGACCACTTGTGCAAGACTGTGGAATGCTACGTCGATGACATTGCCGTCAAAAGTCGCTATAAGGGAAACCATCTGCAGGATCTGAGGACGATATTCGACCTGATGCGAGCGCACAACCTGAAGATGAATCCCACAAAATCCTTCTTGGGCGTATCCAGCGGGAAATTCTTGGGTTTTATTATTACTGCCCAGGGAATTCATGTAGATCCAGAGAAGACGAAGGCAATTATGGAGATGGGTCCCCCGAAAAATCTCCGCAAACTCAGAGGCCTTCAAGGAAGGCTAGCTTACATCAGGTGGTTCATTTCTAACCTCTCTGGGCGATGTCGGCCATTCACCCATCTCATGAAGAAAGGCGTCTCGTTCGTATGGGATGAAGAATGCCAACGTGCCTTCGACAGCATCAAAGAATATTTGTCGAATCCTCCAGTCCTGGTGGCCCCGGTTGCTGGGAAACCATTCTTGCTATATGTACGAGCAATAGAGCATTCCTTCGATGCTCTGCTGGCACAAAAAAATGATACGGGCCATGAACAAGCTATATATTACCTCAGCTGAATGATGATTGGGCCAGAGCACCGATACACCACCGTGGAGAAAGAATGCCTCGCCCTGGTGTTCGCCATTCAAAAGATACGGCACTAAGTCACAGGACAAACCATACATGTGATCTCACGAGTCAATCCTCTCAGGGTCCTCATGACGAAATCAGGAGCACTCAGCTCTCGCCTCGCTATATGGGCAATATTACTGTCCCCCTACCATATGATCTTCGTCCCACAAAAGGCTGTTAAAGGTCAAGCTCTGGCAGACTTTTTAGCAGCCCATCCAGGCTCGGAGTCGTCCAAAATATATGAAGAAATCCCAGATAAGGTCGCCGACTCGCATGCAACTTCTCACGATGATATATGGCGAATGTTCTTCGACGGCGCCTCAAGGACCGGACCTAAGGGCAACATCATCGTCGGAGTCGGGGTGGTGTTGGTTTCTCCTTCCGGGTTGGTGATCAATCGCGCTTACTCCCTCACAGGGCCCTGCTCTAACAATCTGGCCAGGTACAATGCTTTGGTGATTGGCCTCCAACTTGCAAGAGAGCTGGGGGTAGAATATCTTTAAGCACACGGCGATTTGCAGTTAATCGTCAATCAGATCCGGGGTTCATATGAAGTTCGCCATGAAGACATGATCCCCTATCACCAAATAGCGATCAACATTATTTCGTCATTTAAGGGATTCTTCATCGAACACGTTCCCAAACTCCAGAATATCGAAGCCGATGCCTTAGCTGGCCTCGCCGCTTCCCTAGCGGTTCCAAACTATGCCCATCAATCGGTGGATGTGATAGGCCACGAACTGGTCTGTCCCAAGAACAACGTTCAATTTGTGGCGAGTTATTCCGCTCAAACGATCGACGAAGCGCCAGACTGGAGACAACCATTCATAGACTTCGTAGTCTACGACATCCTGCCCGAGAACCCAAAGGAAGCCACTTCCATCAGAAGGCGTTCTCTCAGATTCTTCTACGATACAGAGACGAAAATGCTGTATCGCCGATCCTACGATGGATTATTACTGCAATGTCTGTCAAACACAGAAGCCAAAGAAGCCGTACGTGAAGCTCATGACGGTGTCTGTGGGGCCCATCAGCCTGGCCCAAAATTGCAAGACCGTCTTCGCCGAATGGGCTACTACTGGCCCACGATGGTGGCAGATGCGATAGATTACGCAAGAAATTGCAAAGCCTGCCAAGTCCACGCGGACTTCTTCCATCAGCCATGTTTTCCATAAATAAATTCCTTTATTTATTGTGTATCTGGGAAAATTACAACTGTGGGAATCTGATCTAGAAGACTATCACTTTATCCCTTGGACTATGCAAAAAAGAAAAGCTCTCAAAATTTTGACAGTAGATAACTATGTATCTGTACAATGAATGAGAAAAAGAACTCTATTTATAGAGTCAAAAATAGTAACTGAAAAGATAACTGTCTTCACAGCCTGTGCTTAGTTGAAAATCATGCAGGATTTAACATACGCAAGGTTGTGAGCAGTTACTGGACGTGGCCTGTAACTGTTGGACACATGGCAATCATGCATGAGTCGTGTGCAAGTTATAGGACACGCAGGCGAAAGATCAGTGGCATGGCTGCCACGTACTCCAATTTGATGAAATTCACGCAGACTTGTTGAAAACGAAATCCACGCAAATTCGGGGTAGAAAGCATCAAAATCCATGCAAACTTGGGGCGAGAAGCTTCAGAATCCACGCAGATTTGGTGAAGAAAACTTCAGAATCCACGCAAACTTGAGAAAGAAAACTTCAGAATCCACGCACGTTTGAGATGAAGATCTCACAAATACACGCCGACTTGGGATAGAACTGCCAGCTGTCTTGATTTGGCGTACCTCGACTGACACAAAATCTCTGACAGTGATTACTTTTGTCAGTCACATTAAATGACAAGAAGCTCTTTTGGTACGCCAATATGACGAAGGTTGAGTCTTGCTGAAGAAGATTTCGAAAATCACGCAATAGACGGCTGTGATCTCTCGAATTCTGTGCATACATGGCATACGAAGAGACATTCTTCGACTATTGTGCTGTCAGTCATAATTACTCTCTGACAAATGATGAGCTGTCTCCTCAGCGTGATTTGTAAATATTGTCCTGATCAACTGAGCGTGACTTTTGACTCTGTCCTGATCAACTCAGCGTGACTATCATTTTTTAAAGGCCTACAAAACCCCCTTCAAAGTTTCCAAAAATTGAAAAGACTTCAAAATTTTTGAAATACTTTGAAAATAAGATTAAAATGAACTTAGTCACGCTGAGATGACTTCAAATTTTTTGGAAGTTGGAAAGACTTCAAAGTTCTTTAAAAACATCCAAATGAACTTATTAAATGTCATGATGACTCTTCATTTTCTGAGACTGATTGCATCCAGTTTATGGTGGAATATGAACCACCGGCGAGCTCTGTTATATAAACAGGAAGAGGATTCATTTAGTCTTCATCTTACGTCAACATGACACCAAAGGAGAAAGCTGAGGAAGAAGCACGCAAGTTGGGCTTTTGTTCCCATGGTGATCCCACTTTTGAGGGTAAAGAACCGGAGCCTCTGGTTTTCGAGTTCAAAGACGATCCCATGCAATTAGCCAAGAATTTCTTGAGCTATTTTGGCTTGGATGGCTCGTCTTCTTCTGATGAACGCAGCCTTGCAGAGCAGCATGAAATGTTGAAGGCTCTGTTACACCGTATGGGGGTCAAGAGCGTAGAAGAACTGGGCGCCAAGCTCAGCCGCTCGACTAAATAGAGCGTGTCTTTTATGCTTTTGAAAATGTTGCACTTTTTTTGTCTTTTGTAAGGCCATCAGTGCCTGTCTTGAAGAATGTAGTACAACTTTTGTGTTTGAACAGTGTGCATTAATGAAGAATATTAAGTGGCATTCTTTGACTGTTTCCAATGCTGCGCTGTCTTCCAAAGCACACGTGACACTCATTCCATAATTTATGAGCGCTATTTATGTGGATCTTTTCCAAGAATAGGTTTGTACTTTGTCCTTTAAATAGATAGATGAGTTTTACAGATACTCATCTCCCATTCTTCTTCTTCTTCTCTGAGCATAAAATTTTTGGGAGATTTCATTCTCAAACAGGAAAGCAATGTTTTCTAATATTCGATTTCTGTACACTGTATCAAACATGGGTTTACCAATCCTTAGCACCAAACTTGATGGTAAGTCCGCGTACCATTTTTGTTGCTGTTGAAGATAGGCTTTTATGTTTCTGACTGAAAAATGCACGCTTGACTAGCCAGCGTGTGCTAAATGACATTTCTGTTGATTAATTCTCTTCTTCCTTGCTGTTTTCTGCAGAAGCTCGGTTGAAAATTTTCTTCAGAACTGGCATTGGTGATGTAGATGCTGTGGAAAATATCCTGCTGACACCTACATCAGGGAGCTCATACGCTTTTGACGTGTACATCAGACAACTCAGAACTCTTCGTGGGATAAAAGGGTCTTCCTCAGATGGTAGGAAGAGCCTTTATACACGAGAGTTGGATGGTGGAGTCAACTCTACCCCGAGAAATCGGGTAGTAGAGTTCCTTTCAAGGCAGAACTAGGAATTGTATCCCAAGGTTTGGATACATTCCTGTCTTCCTTGAGAGGTTACCCCCAATCCACCAATTGTATTGGCAGCACCACGGCTTCGGACTACCATACTCTGTGGTTCTCCTCTCGTCTGAGAGAGAAGACCAGAGTTTGATTCCTGCTGATCTGGTCGTGACTGGGACCCAGACAGTCAGGAACTGCCACCAACAACGAACCTGACGGAGAAGGTCCGACGGAGAAGATCCAAAGAAGAAGATAGATCTCTATTAGGTTATTGTTGTGGTGTAGAATAAAAATCCATGATTGTAATAGATTTCCATTATGATTTGGGAGAAAGTCTAAGAAAATGTAATAGACTTTTTATGGTGAAATGAGAATGGAAATGATAATTCTTCTATGCTCAATAATTTGTATTTGTGGATGAATTGTGGACATGATAGATAATAAAATCTTCTTTTCTGTTTTAGAGTATATGATATTATCAGAGGTATTATGGACGTGATAATATGTATGAACTCAAAAGAAAATAGATTGATTTCTATGCAGAGGTCAAAAATGACAAATGAGTAGATAGATTCGGAATTGATTCAGAGGTTATGAAAACATGATAAATAACGAATCCCCACTTAATAAATTGATAGAAGATTATGAACGGACGAACCATTTAGGAAATGATGAACGGATGAACCGTCGAATGAATGTAATAAATGAACGGATGAACCGTCAAGTATTAATGAATGTATGAATCATCGGATGAATGTGACGCTTCATTATTTGAGGAACTTCTGCCTATAAATATAGCAAAAATCTGACAGGAACGAATGCTCCTTCTTTCAAACATAAAAATGTCGTCTGAAGAAGCATCCAAGAAAGCTGGAATTGTCATGAAGATTCAGAAAGGCATTGGAGAATGTCCTGCTGATCCAATTCAATTGAAGAAAGCGGTAGCAGGCGAAGGTTCGTCTGTACCCAAGCCACCAAGGGATATTCTGGACTTCCTGCTCGAACCAGGAAAGACTGAAGAAGAAGAAGCCATGAGAATGGCTACTTGTAAGTTCCTCGTGGGTTCCAGTAAAGAGGTTCTCAATTCTTTTGCTGATCGCATCTTCGAGAAGGACGGCAGTGGCCCACGTCCAAATGTAGAAAAGAATGATAGTGATCTTCTTTAATATCATGTATCATCATTCATGATAAAAATAAAATAAAAATTTTATTTTTAATCATGAAACTATCTGATGATTACAAGCATTTACATTTATACATAGTACTTCTTAAGGAATTTGCCATTAATAGGCATCAAAACTTTTTGACCATCCAATTCTGAGAGTTGATAAGCTCCATTTGAGAAAACTTTGCTCACAATATAGGGTCATTTCCACTTTGCGTCAAATTTGCCCTTGCTCATATGAGTCATAGTCATAGGACGTCTGACTGTTAGAACAAGTTCTCCTTTTTGATACGCCCGAACTCTAACTTTTTTATTAAAAGCTCTTGAGATTCTAGCTTGATAGAATTCAATATTCTGTTGAGCAGATAATCGCTTTTCATCCAGAGCTTCTAATTCTTGAAGTCGAAGACGATCATTGTTTTCTGCAGTGAGTTCATTAGCGATTGTTATCCTTAAAGAAGGAATTTGAATCTCTAATGGAAGAACAGCTTTGCAACCATACACCAGAGAGAAGGGTGTACATTTAGTAGCATTACGAACTGTAGTGCGATAAGCCCACAAACATTCACCGAGCTTCTCACTCCAATTACGTTTGTGAGTAGAGACAAACTTTTTTAGGAGTTTGATGATGGTCTTGTTGAAAGCTTCTGCTAACCCGTTAGCTGCCGGATTATATGCGGTAGAAGCCACATTGTTGATCCGATGATCGTCACAGAATCGAATAAACTTCTGACTAACGAATTGTGGTCCGTTATCATGAATAATGCGTCGAGGAATACCAAATCTGTAGATGACATGGTGCTTAATAAAGCTGATGACATTGGACGTCTTAACTTCAGACAAAGGAATGGCTTCGGTCCATTTGGAGAAGTAATCGGTTATTGCAAGAATAAACCGATGACCCTTGGATGACGGCGGATTGATCGGGCCGATAATGTCCATGCCCCAAGCTTCGAAGGGCCATGATGCTGCCGTCGGATGTAGAAATTCCGAGGGTTGATGAATAAAATCTGCATAGATTTGACAAGCTTTACACTTCTTTGCATATTCGATGGCATCTGATACCATAGTGGGCCAATAATAACCCATACGTCGAATACGGTCTTGAAGTTTTGGTCCAGGCTGATGTGCTCCACAAATTCCATCATGTGCTTCGCGAATAATTTGTTGAGCCTCGTCACCGGCAACACATCGAAGAAGTAAACCATCATAAGCTCGACGATATAGGGTCTTTGTTGTATGATTGTAATAGAATCTGAGTGATCGTCGTCTGATAGATGCTGCCTCACTCGGATCATCCGGAAGAATATCATACAATACGAAATCTAAGAAAGGAAGTCTCCAATCCGTATCCGTATTTTGATTCTCGGCCGAATTACTGAAGATGAATTCCATGCTAGAATCAGATGAAGATGATAAAGATTTACGACTAAATCCAAATCCTCTTGTTGTGTTGACGTCATGAGATGTTGATTTTTCAATGTCAACTGGAAGCCCTAGGGTCAGGTTATTTTTAAGATGAAATAACTCTCGATTGCGAACAATAATCATTTGTTGTCGTCTAATTGGGATAGCCAACACCGCTGCAAGATTAGCTAGAGCATCAGCTTCTGTGTTACATGCTCGCCTAACATGTTCAATGAAGAATTCTTCAAACGAAGAAGCCATAGTTATAGCTGATCTATGATAAGGAACCAGATCTTGATGGCGGACTTCATAAGTACCCCTTATCTGATTGACAATGAGTTTAGAGTCTCCGTACGCCTCCAAATGTTGAATATTTAGATGTTTAGCGAGTTGAAGACCAATGAGTAATGCATTGTACTCAGCTACATTGTTTGAACACGGCTGATCGAGAGAATAAGCTCTTTGGATAGTAAGACCTTCTGGCGATACAAGAACGATTCCAACTCCAGCGACAATATCACCATTAGGACCTATTCTAGAAGCTCCATCAAAGAATAGACGCCAAGTAGGATCTTCTTCAGCAATTTGGTTTGAATCTAGGACTTCATCTGGAATTTCGTTATAGAGTTTTGAATCTTCTGGAATTGAATGAGCAGCCAGAAAATCAGCTAAAGCTTGTCCTTTGACTGACTTCTGAGGAATATAATGTATGTCATATTGAGCAAGTAGGATTCCCCAGTTAGCTAATCGAGAATTCAAAGCACTGGGTTTCTTCATCATGATCCGTATAGGATTGATCCTGGAGATGACATGAATAGTCTGGCCAATGATATAATGTCGTGTCTTTTGAACAGCGAACATCAAGGCTAGACATTCTTTTTCGACCGGTGAATATCGAGGTTCAGCTCCGGTCATAGTACGACTGAGATAGTAGATGGCTTGTTCATGACCATTTTGATTCTTTTGAGCGAGTAATGCACCCAATGAATGACTCATTGCTCGAGTATATAGGAGAAATAGAATTCCTGAAACGGGAGGTACCAATACTGGAGGGCTCATCAGATATTGTTTTATATCATCGAATGCTTTCTGACATTCATCATTCCAGACAAAAGAAATACCTTTCTTCATAAGTTTGTTGAATGGTCTGCAGCGTCCTGATAAATTAGAGATGAATCTCCTGATATAAGCGATCCTTTCTTGAAATCCTCGTAGCTCTTTTAAGGTGCGTAGAGGACGCATCTCTTGGATGGCTTTGATCTTCTCGGGATCCACGTGTATACCTTTAGAGGTAATGACGAAGCCGAAAAATTTACCACTAGAGACGTCTAAGAAGGACTTAGTAGGGTTCATCTTTAATTGATGCTTACGCATTAGATCAAATATAGTCTTCAAATCTTGGATATGATCCTCCTTTTATCGACTTTTGACTGCAATATCATCAACATAGCATTCGACTGTTTTCCGCAAATGTTCACGGAATATAGTGCTCATAGCTCGTTGATAAGTTGCTCCTGCATTCTTGAGACCGAATGGCATAACTGTATAACAGTATGTATCGATCGGCGTTCTGAAAGAAATGTGCTTCTCATCATCTGGAAATATTTTAATCTGATTGTACCCAGAATACCCGTCCATGAATGACATCCGTTCAAATCCACAGGTATTATCGATCATGACATCAGTGATTGGTAGAGGGAATTCGTCTTTAGGACAAGCCACATTGAGATCGCGGAAGTCTATGCAAACTCTGATCTTACCACTCTTTTTAAGAACAGGAACTATGTTAGCCACCCAATCGGGATGTTGTTCCTCTCTAATAAACCCGGAGGTTATGAGTTTATTGACTTCAGCTTCAATTGCATCCATAATGTCGGGACGAAATCGTCGCTATTGTTGTTTGACCGGTTTAGCATTCGGCAAGATATTGAGCTTGTGAGTTGCAATTTGTGGATCAAGTCCTGGCATATCTTCATAACTCCAAGCGAAGACATCGATGTAGTCACGAATGAGTTTGATCATGTCTTGCTTATCAGTTTCAGAAAGACTTTCACTGATGAATATTGGTTTGGGATATCCCTCTTCACCAACATCTATTTGAACAAGTTTGTCTTCAGTCGGAGGTTCTTTTTGCTCGAAATGGAACTCCCATTGATTATCTAATCTTTAGGCCCATTGTTCTGATTCAGGTGAGATTTTAAACTCTTCTTCGTATTCATCACTTTCTTCAGAATGGTCAATGGAAACCATATTGGAAGACAGAATGTTGCAGTAGAAATTGCCGATACTCGTATCGGAACCCCAAGAAGTGGTACTAGAAGAATTAGATCTCTTAACTTCGTCAGACTCGGGATCTTCATGAATAATATTGATAAAAGGAGTAGGAGCAATGTAGCCCAATCCGTATTTAGTCCTTCCATATTTCAGAGGAGGAATACGAACAGGCATTTTTCTTCCTTTTCCACTGTTGAGGCCAGTCCTGAAGTCGTAGCCCATATTTTTGATGATGTCTTTAGATTGCTGACTATAACGACGTAGTTATAATCTTCCAGTATCATTATTTCTGTCATCATCTTCTAAATCAGAAGGACTTTGAGGCCCTTTGTAGAAGAATATTGGAATGTCTCCTGGCTTTCTGCTGGGAACTAGAAAGTATGAAGATTGTACAGGTTCTAGGGATACATCTGTATGAACAGTCTGTACAACTCCAATGGTTATTGTGTTCAAGTCATCTAACAAATGTAAATAACTATGAACATAATTATACACATCAGCGTACTGCAAAGATGGAGACTTTTCATTAAATGTAAAAGCAGCAATATTTACATTGGGAGAAGGCTGAGCCTTAGAGATCTTAGCCAAGTCAATGACTAAAGGGGAAGAAGAAGAAGAATGAGAAGAAGCTTTGTTTCGATTAAGATCGATAACAAATGGCTCAGAAGAGGTGAGCTCCCTTGAAGCTTGAGATGGAAGAGTAATCCGCCCTCCAACTAGAATTAGCAGAATATCCTGTGAAGATACAGGAACTGTAGCACGCCCACTGACAGGAATGATCATTGTGTCTTGAGCAGACGACTAAGGTAACGGAGAAATCCGTCCACTCACTGGAATGATGAAAGAACCTTCTCCAGAGGGTTTGGGAGATTGTTGCTGAGTAGTTCGACCTTTAACAGGGATTATTAAAGTCTCACTTTGTGCATCCTCTTTTTCCATAGCTTGTATGACCCTTATATACTCTTCTTTGTACATTCGGGAATCATTGAAATAAGCTTCAACCCCATGGAAGGGATTTATGTCAGCAACTTCTTTTTGTACTCTTCCATTGCTATTAATGTATTTAAAATACTGATGAAGAGTAGAAGGCACCACATTATTTTCATGAAGAAAGGGCCTCCCAAGAAGAAGATTGTAGGATCCCACGATCTCGATCACATAGAAAGTGACTTTGGATCTGAAATCACCTATTTGAAGCTTCAGATGAATCTTTCCCAAAGGCTCGCTTCGGCTTTGATTGAATCCCAGGATAGTAGTAACCGTCTTGGAGAGTTTGTGAAGAGGGATTTTTAGTTCATCCAATAGGCTCTTTGACATGATGCTTATAGCAGACCCTGGATCAATAAGGATACGATCTATCTTCATCGTATCGATATAACCGGTGTAGTAGAGAGGCCGATCATGTCGATTATCCTCCAGTAGCATGTCATCTTGTGTAAAGGTGATATTTGGGATAATCTCCAATACACTGTTGCAATGTAAGCAAGTGGCAGGTTCTGCATCTGGCTTCTTCAATTGTGCAAGACAAGAGTCTGCTTGAAGAAGTGCTTCACTTAATGTCCCCTGAGTTTCTTTAGAAAGACATAAAAGTTCAAAGAGGGACATTCTAGCTGGAGTATTAGCAAGTTGAGCTAGAATGTCGAAGTTATAAGGCTTCTGAAGTCCAAGAGGAGGGGACTTCTTGATTGGTTTATCAAACCGAACCTGTTGTTTGCCTTTCTCCAGAGCTGTGGGCTTGGAAGGAGCAGGTTCAACCGGTGTAGTTGAAGGAACAGGTACAGTGGATGATTCTTCTTCAAGAGGAACATTAGGAGCATCTTTATCAGCTGGAGGGATATCAGGAGTATCCTCAGGATTCTTGGAATAATCCCTTAGATAAGGTTTCTCCGTTCGAGTAGCACTAACAAGTGCTTCTTCTTTCTCTTTTGGCTCTATGTCAGAGATAGATCCAAGAGAAGTCATATGACATGACTTAATCTTTCCAGCCTTCTTGGACTTTCGAGAAGTAGTCTTTTGAGAAGAAGGCGATTCAAAATCTACCACTAGATCAGGATGAATCCACATGATTTCTCCTGTTTCTATAGTGATTGGCACTAATCCTTCAGATTGCGGAGGAGGAATATTCACTATTTCAAGGATTGCCTTGGGAATAGGAACAATTCCACTTTCAAGGAGTTGAGGAGGGAAATCTCCGAATTGCATAGAGACGACATTGGAGGTGACAGTCTTCTCTTTCGGAGTAAGAGAGATAGCTCCAGACTTAATCATCTCTTGGATCTTTCCTTTCAGTACATAATATGTACGAATTGTGTGACCCAGCATTCTATGATATGGGCAATATTTGGGATGATCTGTCTTACCAGTTTCATCAGGTTTCTTAATCTCAGGTAATTGTATCTTATTACCTTTCAGCAGACATTCAAAGATACCAAGGACATCGTCGTCATCGAAAGAGTATTCTTCTTTAGGGCGAGGTGTTCTTGGTTGTTGAGTTGTAGGAGTTTGAACAGTTGATGCATCTTTGCTCTGAAGATTAACTTCAAGAGTTTCTTTTCCCTTGCGAGCATTATTTTTATTGTTACTACCTTGACCTGTTTCTTTAGGAGTCATCTGCACTCCTAAACATTTGAAGGTTTCAGTACTAATTTCTGCATCTTTGGCACTAACTATGAAAGAAGGCCAATCTTGGAATTGGGTGGATCCTGTCCACATGCTGATGATTGGCAACAAGTTTGATTTGCATGTATCGATGGTGACAGCATCAGGAGTTCCAAGAGGCATCTTCAGAGCTTCTCTTCGAAACTGTTTAATGTAATCCTCTGTAGTTTCATTATTTTTTTGCTTGATTCTAATAAGAGCAGACATAGTCATGTCATTGAGCCCTTCATAGAACCGTTCAAGAAACATATGTTTGAAGCCGGCAAATAAGGTAATGCTCCCATCTGGGAGACTTCTATACCATTCATAAGCCGTTCCTTTGAGACATCCAACAAACACCCGAGTAAGGAGGGCGTCGCTTGGTTGCAGCTGATCAGTCATCACTTCAAAGTGATTAATAAACTGACTTGGAGAAGTGGTTCCATCATAGAATAAGATAGTGGGAGGCTTGTATTTAGGAGGATACGATACTTGATTCCATTCTATCGGATAAGGTTGTTTGATGCCTAACCTTTGTAAACCATTTTTCTATTTGAATGCTTCGAATTGAGTTTTGAGATTCCTCAATTCTTTATTAACAACTCCGAAAGATTGTGGAGTTGTAGCTTGTAGAGAATAGTTGGGAGGAGGAACAGCATTATAAGCACTACCCCCAGCTCCAGAGAGACTAGGATTTGGTTGAGCTGGTCCAGGAGTATCGGATTGTACTGCTGGAGGAACTTGTACTGGACTCATATCAGTGTCAGTTGGTATGGCATCTGGTACAGTCTGTCGATTTTGCATCTGAGTTGTCATGAGTTCATACATCGACTTCATAGTATCAGCCATAGACTTCATTTGCTGTTCCAAAGAAGCAATCCTTTGATCTTGAGGAGTCAAGGAAGAAGAAGGTTCATCAGTATTCCCATCCACCATATATGTAGTGACTGTACGAGGGATTATTGATGAATTAGTGGATGTTGTATGCTCTGAATCACTGCTTTGTGCATCAAAGTCAATTATAGGAGAACTACCCCCAGTAGGAAGAGGTGGGAAGTTAGATTCTCCAAGGAATTCAAAATCATCTTCAGAGATCAAATTTCTTTGACTAGAAGCCAGGACTCTTGCTCTGGTATTTCTATATACTCCATCTGGACTATCAGCTCTACCCCCAGCATCCCGAGAGGTCATGTTGACATAAGCAAACAAAAGCTCATCTTCATCAGGCATAGGTTCATACTGAATCCGATTGAAGACAGATTGTCGTTTTGTTTGACATCTGCATTGCATTGTGACTCTTGGCTGGAAGTCACATTCATGATCAACATGGTCATAAGCCATTGATTGACATCTGCATTGAATTATGACTCTTGGATAGAAGTCACATTCAGCATGGTCCTTTGACACAGAATCACTTCTTCTCTTCTGTTGAAGATATTCTCGTAAATCTGTTTGTGAATATTGAGGAGTATATTTCTTGTTCTTGGGTCTTGATGGCTCTTGATTATATAGAGAATGATTAATATGAGCCACATAGTTTCTTGCATACTCTGCATCTGGATCGCTTATCCTTGTTTCCAACTGGTATGATTTCCTATCACCAGAAGTGTTAAGTTTTGTTCTTAAATCAGTTGGAGGTAACACATTAATTTTGGAAACATAGAGTTTTCCTTCCATTGACCTAGATATTTGCAGAGAAGGAAAAATTGAACCACCCCCTTGATTAGGAGTTGGTAACAGACCCTCTTTTATGGACAGATTCTGTGCCCAATTTGAAGAAGTCATAGAAGAAAACACTAAGAAATGTTTCTTCTTAGACTCATTCAAGTTTTGAGACATAGAATGTCCAGAAGGAAGAGCAGTCAAAAGACCATCTTCTTTTTTTTGACTAACAAAATTGTCAGTCAAAGCTGTTCCTGAAGTAAAAACTACAGGAACAGAAGAAACAACTAAAGAGTTATTCCTTTTCAAAGGGACTTTGTGTGGAAGACCACCCCCAGTTCTAGTGGAACTTGGCAAAGAAGAAGAGATAGCTAAAGAGCTATTCTTCTTAGATGAAATACACGCTAAAACAGGCTTGGTTAAAGAACCAGTGCTGTTGGCGTGACTTTTGACTTTGGAAATACACGCTGGAACAGACTTGGCTAAGGAGCCAGCACTGTTAGCGTGATTGTTGATTTTAGAATTACATACTGGAACAGACTTGGCTAAGAAACTAGTGCTGTCAGCGTGACTTTTGGGTTTGGAAATACACGCTGGAACAGATTTGGCTGAGCCAGTACTGTCAGCGTGACTTTTAATTTTGGAGACACACACTGGAACAGATTTGGCTAAAGAGCCAGTACTGTCAGCGTGATTTTTGGATGTGAGATTGCACACTGGAACAGATTTGGCTAAAGAGCCAGTACTGTCAGCGTGACCTTTGATTGCTGTCATCTTCGAGCGTACAAGAGTGTGCGTGCTTGCAGTAGAGTTCTTGCCAGTGTTAGGAGTAGACACTGTGGCAGAGACTTCACCATTGGCTGCCAACTGATTCTTAGGGACATAGATAGAGTGTCCCTTCGACTTGGCAGTGATGATAGAGGCTGTAGTGGGCTTACCACTCTTAGCCCGCTGTATTTCTTCATAGGCGAGTTGATCGAATTTGATCGTCATCACCTTCTTCGTCGAGCCGATTGACGAAGTATCGCATTGAGTTATTGCCATCTCAGAAGAGGAGATGGTTTTCTCCAGCAGAGTCGCCAATTTGTTTTCCATAAATAAATTCCTTTACTTATTGTGTATCTGGGAAAATTGCAACTGTAGGAATCTGATCTAGAAGACGATCACTTTATCCCTTGGACTATACGAAGAAGAAAAGCTCTCAAAATTTTGACAGTAGATAACTATGTATCTGTACAATAAATGAGAAAAAGAACTCTATTTATAGAGTCAAAAATAATAACTGAAAAGATAAATGTCTTCACAGCCTGTGCTTAGTTGAAAATCACGCAGGATTTAACATACGCAAGGTTGTGAGCAGTTACTGGACGTGGCCTGTAACTGTTGGACACATGGCAATCATGCATGAGTCGTGTGCAAGTTACAGGACACGCAGGCGAGAGATCAGTGGCATGGCTGCCACGTACTCCAATTTGATGAAATTTATGCAGACTTGTTGAAGACGAAATCCATGCAAATTCGGGATAGAAAGCTTCAAAATCCACACAAACTTGGGGCGAGAAGCTTCAGAATCCATGCAGATTTGGTGAAGAAAACTTCAGAATCCACACAAACTTGAGGAAGAAAACTTCAGAATCCACGCACGTTTGAGATGAAGATCTCACAAATACACGCAGACTTGGAATAGAACTGCCAGCTGTCTTGATTTGGCATGCCCCGACTGACACAAAATCTCTGACAGTAATTGCTTTTGTCAGTCGCATTAAATGACAAGAAGCTCTTTTGGTACGCCAATATGATGAAGGTTGAGTCTTGCTGAAGAAGATTTCGAAAATCACGCAATAGACGGCTATGATCTCTCGAATTCTGTGCATACGTGGCATACGAAGAGACATTCTTCGACTGTTGTGCTGTCAGTCATAATTACTCTCTGACAAATGATTAGCTGTCTCCTCAGCATGATTTGTAAATATTGTCCTGATCAACTGAGCGTGACTTTTGACTCTGTCCTGATCAACTCAGCGTGACTGTCATTTTTTAAAGGCCTACAAGCTATCCGAATTTCTACATCCGACAGTGGCGTCCTGGCCATTTGAAGCATGGGGAATGGATATCATCGGTCCGATCGCTCCACCTTCTTCCTGAGGACATCGCTTCATACTCGCAATCACGGATTACTTCTCCAAATGGATGGAAGTTGTTTCGCTTGCAGAAGTCAAAACTTCAAACGTGATCAGCTTTCTCAAGCATCACGTCATCTACTGCTTTAGACTGCCCCGAAGAATCATCCACGATAACGGTTCGCAGTTCACGAGCCAT
The DNA here is from genome assembly GCA_029216955.1 of Iris pallida. Lineage (NCBI taxonomy): Eukaryota > Viridiplantae > Streptophyta > Magnoliopsida > Asparagales > Iridaceae > Iris > Iris pallida. Next base: position 23,819,755 of record JANAVB010040419.1, on the reverse strand, counting down.
GCCTTCTATCGGTTCTGCGACAAGCATCGCATCCAGAATATTGCTTCAACATCATACAATCCGGCAGCGAATGGGTTGGCAGAAGCATTCAACAAAATAATCATCAAACTTCTCAAGAAGTTCGTGTCATCCAACAAATGCGACTGGAACGAGAAGCTTGGTGAATGCTTATGGGCGTACCGTACTACAGTCCGAACAGCCACCGGGAACACACTATTCTCCCTGATTTACGACAGTGAGGCAGTTCTCCCATTAGAGACTCAAATCCCATCGCTCTGTGTCGCTCTCACTTACCAATTGACGACGGACGATAACTACCGTCGCCGGCTACAAGAGTTGGAGGCCTTAGATGAAAAGCGCCTCCTGGCTCAGCAACGGATCGAGCTATACCAAGCACGCATCTCCGGAGCCTTCAATAAGAAGGTGAAGATCAGAACGTTCCAAGTGGGCGATCTCGTTCTGTCAGTTCGGAGGCCGATGGTTATGACTCACAAGACCGCCGGCAAGCTCCAACCAAAGTGGGAAGGCCCATTTATCATCGAGGCCGTATTCTCCAACGGTGCTTATCGCCTCGCAAAACAAAACAGAGACTTGCTCATGCTACCCGTCAACGACAAGTTCCTAAAGAAATATTATGTCTAAACGACATTTTCCAGATTATCGAGTTATGTACCCGCTGGTACCGCTGAACTCATATTCACAAAATTCCAGATTATCGAGTTATGTACCCGCTGGTACCCCTGAACTCATATTCCAAATTCCAGATTATCGAGTCATGTACCCGCTGGTACCAGTGAACTCATATTCCAAATTCTAGATTATTGAGTTATATACCTGCCGGTACCGCTGAACTCATATTCACAAAATTCCAGATTATTGAGTTGTGTACCCGCTGGTACCGCTGAACTCATATTCCAAATTTCAAATTATTGAGTTATGTACCCGTTGGTACCACTGAACTCATATTCCAAATTCTAGATTATTGAGTCATGTACCCTCCGGTACCACTGAACTCACATTTACAATCTCCCAGATTATCGAGTTATGTACCCGCAGGTGCCTCTGAACTCACACTCCGGTCACTCTTTCAGATAAAAAGTCATGTATAACCATACCTCTGAACTTTCTTCCTGAAAGAGCTCCTTCCTCATGATCCACTACCCGTACTTCCAGTGCACAAAAAGGGTAACAGATCCACAAATTTCCAAAATGACCACGTCGATGTTACCTCTGAGTCATTTCACTTCCGTCAAAACTAAATCACCCCTCTACATAGAACTTCCATGTCCTCATTACCTCTGAGTCGTCCTATGTACCCCTTCATGGAGCCAACTCCTGCCATGACCTCATTACCTCTGAGTGGGAAGGCTCCATCGAAGAAACCCTCATGTTTGTCATGTCTTCATTACCTCTGAGTAAGCATGTTGATTCTCTTTCGACTTATTATCCGTACCCACGATCGGAGTACGCCAAGTATAGTAGGTCCACAAATATCCTCCGTTGAGTCCACTCCTGCCATGTCCTCATTACCTCTGAGTAGGAAGACTCCGCGGTAAAACCCTCATGCTTGCCATGTTCTCATTACCTCTGAGTAAGTATGTTGGTCCCCTTTCAACTTATTGTCCGTATCCAAAACCGAGGTACGCTAGGGACAATAGGTCCATACAAAATCTTCCATTAAGATAAACTATTACGAGTAAAGAAGGAAGCAAATACATTCCATTCATTCAAAGAAACCAGTTACATTCACACGACTACAAGCAAAATCGAAGAAGTTCTTCATTAATTCATTCAGACAGAAAGGAAAGAAGGAACAAGACGCAAACTATGGCTAAAGATAGACATAAACATCGAAAATAAAAGACAGACATCTGCGAGAGCTCCTGGATCCTAGTTGCGGGGGCGCATATACCATTCCCTCAACCACTTTGCATATGAAGGATGCAATTGAGAAAGATCCTCGTCCAGAGTAGGAGAATCAAAATTCCCAGCGCTACCACCCTCAGACTGGGGCTCCTCCTTTTTAGCGATTTCGATATTTAGAAGGCTTCCCTCCCCCTCGGGCGCCGGTTCTTCTTTCGGTATCACCTCCTCCTTAACAAGTGATGACTCCTGCTTGATGAAAGGAGGCAGCAGCTCCTCTTTCACAATAATCCTAGCCTCCGGTGGAGATACTGTAAGAACCAAAGACAAAGGAAATGAAAACAGTCAGAAGACATTCAGAAGTGTTCATGCGGCCCATTAAGACAACTCCCATGCGGCTCGGATATGGGGTATACCCCCATGCGGCTCGGTTATGGGACGTGTATGCGGCCCATACAATTTGAACAGTTCGCTTTAAAGGCTTGTGCATAAAACATACAGCAGAGCCGGCTCTGTTAGGGTTTCGAAGTATTCAATCTTCTACATAGTCCTTACCTTCGATGGCAGGGTGGACGTCAGGACGAACGGGGGGGCGCGGTAGTCAAAGACGAAGCCGCTTTCTTACCCTTCGCCGCAGCCTTCGTCACGGCCTTGGAAGACTTGGGAGCCATTATTGTCTGATGATCGGAGGAAGAAAACAAGACAGAAATCTAAGTCAAGAAGAGTTGAAGACAGGAGAGAAGTCCGTCCAAATACCCTTCTATTTTATAGGCAGAAAAGGGGGGTCCATGGACTGATGCCTCGTGCAGCGTAACCGACTCCTCGAATTTTGTCCCCTCTCTCATAAAGGAGATTCACCCATGGCATAAAATCCAAAGATTTAATGAGCCGACCCATGGGATTTCCAAAAAGATGGCGCTAAAACGAATTAAAGGCAATTAATGACACGCACACGTGGCAAGGAGCCCATGCGGTCAGACAGCCTATGCGGCCAGGTAACCCATGCGGCTGGTTGGTCAATGCGGCTCAGATGGACAGGCGGCTGAGGAGGCCATACGGTTGGGACGTCTATGCGGCCAGAACATCCTATGCGGCCAGAGGAGTTTATACATAGCCATGCTTCTTATTCAATGTATTTCAATTTTGCAAATTGAAAACTTTGAAGGGGGTCTTGTAGAAGCATGGAAAAGAATAAAGAAAGGTCTATGCGGCCAAGGATCTCCATGCGGCTCAGAGAGCCCATGCGGCTCAGGGGTCCATACGGCTCACGCGTCTATGCGGCTCGAATAGACCCAGAGCCACGTGTCATTCAACAGCTCTTCCCTTCGTCTTCTGCTGTATTTAATGCCCTGACGGCTGACAGCTCTGACAAATGACAGCTCTGACATAAAGACGCAATAATGACTGACATAAAGGCGCGTTCCTAGGGAAGAGGAGAAAATCTTTTCACAGTTGGCTGAATCCACCGAGTCTCGAGGCATGCGGCTGCTGTATTTATGCGGCCACCCACTTTATGCGGCCGCCCCCTTCATGCGGCCATCCATCTTCATGCGGCTGTATCTTTTCTGCGGCCGCCCCTGTCACCTGCAGTTTTCAGAAACAGGGGTATTTTTGTCATTTTACATTTTTGAATATTTTTAAATTTTATTTTATTATTTATGATATTATTTTGGGGTTGAAATTTATTTTATTATTTATGATATTATTTTGGGGTTATTTGAGTCGGGTTCGAATTTCAACTCAATCCGACTTGAAACGGGGACCCGGGGGTAGTTTGACTCTAGTGGGACCCACACACTAGTTAGGCATGGCCCACATGATATTAATTTTAGTCCACATGATAGAAATATTTTAGTTAGAGGTTAGACTAATTATTATGGATAAGGTTAGTGTGATTAGAGACTTTAGAATGACTAATTTAGCCCCAACCAATTAGCCCTTTCCTAATACTCATAGAATAGGTTAGTGGGGGCATTTTAGACCTTACCATAATAGGACAAATAGCCCCATATGGCCAGCCACTTAGGAAGAGGATAGGCTCAAGTTCATTTTATTATTCTCATCCACACTCTCTCTCTTGTTCTTCCCCAAATTCCTAGAGAGCAATCCCTAGCAATTTCTCCACCAAATCCTTCCATTTTGCCACCAAATCTTCTTCTTTCCTTCTCCATTCTAGCCAAGGAGGAAGCTACCCAAGTTTGGGAGGATTTGGAGCTCGTTCGTGTCCTTTTGGAATCTCTACGTGTTGGTGTCGCTCCGGTAAGGCTTTTCTTCGATTCGATCTACCGGGAGGTATAAATCCCTTCTCCTTTTCATTTCCTCATGCATATAGGTCTATTTTGAACCCATAGGAATAATCCCCATGGTTGTATCTCCATTTGTGTCCATTTCGTGTCCATTTGGAGGTCATAGGAGTGTCCTTTGTGTTGTGGTTGTGTCCATGTGGGAAAACCCCAAATTTGGACACACTATGTGTTGTTGTTATGTATGAATGAATTATTACATGTTTAATCTCATATTTTTGTATTGGAGATGTGTTCTATAGTGTCTCATATATATATATATATATTAGTGTAGAGAGTGAGTTCTTGATATATTATGTTATATACTTGTGTTCTTTTGTCTCAAACTACCCAAATTCGTCATGATTTTTATCCACGTTTTTAATTTCAGCCCTAACTTAGAAATATCATAACTTCTAGCTCAAAGATCGGTTTAATCTTCCGTTTTTTTTAAAAGAAGCATATTGAAGTTAGCTTTCCAAAAACATATATTAATAGGCCTAATTCCTTCTGTAACTTTCTGGAGAATTATTTGAGTGTCAGCTGTACGAAAGACAAACGCGTTCTCGGTGTTTTCGCGATTCCGGGAGTTTTCGGAAACGAAAACGCGATCCGTTTGAAGTTTCGGAAAGCTAACACATAGATCTATAACATACTTTAATCCTAGATTTTAATTCATGCTGAGATGGTACAGTATTAATTATTAGTAGGAGTTACTATTCGGCATATGCATTTTGTGCACCCTTGTGTGTAATATAATGTTCTATTTGATTTTAACCCATGTTAATGTATATACATTATGTAATTAAATAGAGAATGCAAGCATGAGTAAATGTTTAAATAAATGATGTATGAGGTGTAAGTATCCTATCTAATGTAAGCATGTATAAGTATAGCTTGTAATGAATATGTAGGTTCCATAGTATGTAATGTATGGTGCATATAGTAGTACAAGAGAATAAATGAATGATGAATGAATGCAAGCATGAATGTAATATAATAATAGATGTAATGTATGCAATATACAAGTTAATGAGATGTAATGTTCTATGTTAACACAAATCCTATATTACCTCATGTACCCCTTACACTATGTTGACACTATCACACTTGACACTTTGTTCACTTACACTTTGACACTCTTTGATATGTGTACACTATGTATGCCCATTTAACCCTCACTTGCCCCTTTGCCATGTTTACCTACACACACATAGCCTCTTAAATAAGTATTTATGAATATAGTTAACTTAGTTATGTATGTATATTATATATATGTTAGCATATTGTGTTGTAATATATAAGTTTATATAACCATTTGAAATGCCATGATTATAGACCTAATATTGAATACCAATATATGCATGTGTATATATGTGTAGACATATATAGTTTAAAGTAATAGATTACCTAGTGTATATCTAATGTGAATTCTTGCCTATTTGAGTATTGAATAATTGCATGCTATATAGAGTTGGATGTATGTTGGCTTGTATAGCCTTGTATTGATGTGTGCTTGCTAGGATAGTCTTGGTTAGGCCTAGTAAGACTTGCTGGATTAGGACATGACCTAGTTTGACCTAGTTTGACTAGTGCAGTTGACCAGAGTTGACCAAGGGTTGACTTTGGCCTAGTTTGACCTAGATTCATGTAGAATACATTGTAGTGCTTTATATTACCCTTCTGGACATGTTGTGACGTGTTGTTCTAATTAGGAGCCAGACATCTCTCCTCGGACAGTATCTTTACCTTGGACATTCAGATATCAGGCGAGTACATTCTCTGATCATTTCATATCCTGCTTAGAATTATATTCCTGCTTTAGATTACTATACTTGATGATGTCACGACATTATCACGGATTAGTACTATACGGATCTCTTCATGCGATGTTATCCCCCTCGGGAGCATCGGGTACATTATGTCATGTGCGTTTCACTTTCATCATGTACTCCTGTGCTTTCACCATACATGTACACTCTTGTGAATCATGTACTCTCATGTTCATAGAGCCTTCATGTATACTATCATGTGCACCCTTTTAAGGGCCCCATGTGATATCATGTACAATAACATAACCTGCTTAGATCCTTGTGTACTGATTGGGGAAAACGGGGGAGTGCTAGTAGTCATGTGAACAATTCTTTAGTAGTATAGATCATGTACAACTCTTTAGTATAGATCATGTACAAATCTGTTCCGTTCATATGTGTTATCCTGTACTCTACATCACTAGCCACTGTTAGTTCTCTATTTATAGTAGATATTTCTATTACTGTTCTTTCTCTGTTTACATACTGTATTTCTTCAGATCTTGTATCTTACTTTACTGCATGATTATATTTTCTAACCTGCTATAAACTGTTGAGATGTAATGTGCTCGCTCCTGTCCTGACTGGACCTGTTGATAAATTTTACAGATAGCCTGGGATTGCCTGTTAGCCTAGAGGAGACATAGTAGAGGTTGTTTAGATAGTTATTTCATTTTGTCTGGAGTTGTATTTACTTGTGGATTACTGTATTTGAGTTTTGAAATGTATTTTTTGGATTGTATCTTAGACACTTAGACTTCTATCTTGTCACTCCCCGTTCCCGAAATACGTATTTTTATATACATGTACAACTCATGTGTATTTATTTAGTATTTATCATGTAATATCCTGTATTTAAATTCCTCTAGTTTATGTGAATTAATTATCTGCTCTATAAATTTTCATGTTAATTTTATTTCTGCAATTTTAATTTCCTGCAAATTTTATTTCTGCAATTATATTTCTGCAATTTTATTACCTGCATTTTATTTGCTGCTTTAGTGTATTGGGTTTCGGTTTGCTGGATCCCCTTAAACCCAGCCCAACACCCCACCTACCACCACCCTTCCTATTTAAAGCTTCCATCTCTTTCTCTCTCCTCATTATTTCATTCTCACCATTACTTCTTCTTCTTCCTCTCATTACTCCCCACCACCTACCAGCAGCAGGAGAAGGCAAGTGCAATCTTGCTTCTTGCTTGGAGAACCATTTTTGTGGTTCATTTCCCTTCCTTTCATGATTCTGAGAGAGATTAGTTCTTAACGTTTTTGATTTCTGTGGCTGGTTTCTCCTAGATCTAATTTGTTATATTCTCGGTTGTCATGGGTTTTTGATCTCCCAACTTTGCGTGTATTTTCTCTGGCACTGGATCAAGGCTCCATAGGACTTGGAGTTTGGGAAATGTTTCACGTACACGTTCTTACGTGCTCGCGTAAACATCAGCCCAGTCACGCACACATCTTTACGTGTTTGCGTGTATTTTTAGTCACGCTCATGTCTTTACATGTGTGCGTAACTTTTGAGTAACGTTCACACTGTGCGTGTCTGCGTGACTTTTGAGTTACGTTCACACTGTGTGTGCGTGCGTGTATTTTAGTCACGCTCACTCTGTGCGTGCGTGTATTTTTAGTCACGCACACATTCACAAGTCTGCGCGTATTTTTAGTCACGCACACTTCCATGAGTGCGTGGATTTTTAGTCACGCTCTCTTGTACGTGCGTGAATTTTCCCTTCACGCTCACGCTGTGCTTGCTTACGTGACTTTTTACGCTCACGCTTGCCAGCGTGTATCACTTTTCATGCTCACTGTTCACGCCTAATTTCTACGCTCACCCCAGCTAGACTTAGCATGACTTGTTGGTCTTAAGCATAGACTTCTTTTGTGACTTTTGGCCTTAGCATAGATTTGTTGGCGTGACTTCCTGACCTGGGTGTTTTTATTTATTCCTCAATATATTCATTTAATGATGGCATGATAATTCTTCTATTATATCCTTACGCCTTTTTGCGTGAATTTCTTGATAAATCATGATATGTTAAATTTGTTAAAATGGATTGTTATGTAAAATGCGCCTTGTGTCCTGATTGATCCATGGATACCCAGTATGACTAGAACTTGACCTCGAGAGTTATAGACTCGACCCTATTTGATGATAAATGACTTTCATGCCTTGTCACCATTAATGATGATGGTTATTTGACTAATTGATCATACGTTCCTAGTTGGAACTAAGAGACTGGCTAGTCGTCTTATTAAAATGAATGAATGAGACACGTTCATGTTATGAACTATTACAAATCGACTGGCTGATCCCGAAATATTGACATATATGCACATGCAGGCTTCAATCTATTTATTTATTTATTTATCTATTTATTTATTTTCTACAAAAGAAGCATGTGTATCTTATGGTCAAGGCATGATTACCGTGGTTAGATTTGATTGTTACATTACGCTATGTAAGACCTGCAACCTAACCGCACTGGTATCGTTGTAGAGTTGTGCATATCGTACCCCGTACGAAAGTACTCAACTGAATGACCATGATCCACGGTATGGGATTTCACTCAACGTAGGGACTATTAAGTTAAATAAAATAATAATTGCATGGAGAGAATGGATTCCCGAGTTCTTACATGGCAGCCCCCTTGGGACGAGTAGTACCCGACGGGCCGGCTAGTTCCTACATATACTGTAAATCTGCCACACGGGCAGGGAACAGTATATGCTTTTATTATTATTGTATATTGTATATTGACGGACGTCCTGCTATGACTCGTCTAATTCATGCATGGCGCACATAATTGACTGGATAGACTAGCCTTGCTCGTACATAGTAAGAACTGAGGAACCTTTATTGCATAATTCCAGGATAACTTGGGACTCATAATAGCAAGCCGTAGGAATTGATTGGCCGTTCAAGATGATTTGTTTGTGTACTGTACTACTCTGTTACCTAACTGGGATGATCAGAATGTCAGGACATGACGGGCCAACTTCTGTCCTTGTTTGGTTGGGAGGTTGGTTCGAAGTGTCATGATATGATGTGAATCCTAGTAGCAAGCAGAGATCTATTATTATATTCTTTTACTTACTGGTTTATGTCCTTCATATCGTCCTTCCTTGTGGTACTTGCTATTAGAGGTCTAACCTCTCTGGTTTTGCATGGCCAGATTTAGAGCCGGTTTCCGAGGATCCAGCGTACTTCTACCTCCAAGATGGTCAATACTAGGAGAATGATCGCAGGAGGACTCGAGTGGGTTCCTTACTTCACCGCTCGTTTTGTTATTCATCTTTATACTTAGCCGTTTGGCACCGACATGTTAGTCGGATTATCTTGTACTTACTTTTACATAATTGTAATTAAGTCAGACTGCAGCTGATAACAATTGTGGATACTTTCTATACCATCTGGCTATGTTTTGTAAAGCCAGATCTCAAGGACATTTTGACTAAGCATTTGGGACGCCTTACTGCTTTATCTTACATGTTCTCTATTTATGCTTCTTGATTGAATAATTGAGACAATAGATGTGAAATGACCATAGTAAGACCTTTATGTAGTATGCACCCCCTCGTCTGGTTAGACAGCATTGATCGTATTATACGGTATTCATCTACCCGTAATACGTAGCTGGCTGAGTCATTCCCCCGCTCTCCAGTATTCTGGTTCTGGGGCGTGACATATCTCCTGTATCTCTTTTGGATTTCATGTTTATCTATCTTTATCATTCTACCTTAGATTGTGATTGAGTTGTACCTCTGTGTTGGCCTCCTTATGGAGAGTATTCATATTATGCTAGTTATAGTTCATGACCTAGAACAGCGTTCTACCGCCGACACTGCGGCGTAGGCTGGGCGTTGTTACGTACTCGTACCCTCACGGTGGGTGCGGGTCGTGACACGTTTTTAGTGGTGGCCGATACAGGTCGAGTTTATATAGTGGTATTCGAACTAGAGTACCACTACAGCCTGCAGTAGGAATAGGATATATTTTGAAGGTACTCAATCATGGTTAGGACTCCTTGAGAGATTCCTGGGACGACCCTTGAGAATCTTATTTTAACTTCGATTTAAAATCTATTTTTTCCTGATTTGATTTACCTTTACTTCCTGTTATTGAACTTGATTTTGATGGATTATTGTTGAATTTTGAATCTTGATGATAGTGGTTGAATTTGCGTCTGTATTTTTATGATTTTTGATGGATTATTGTTGAATTTTAAATCTTGATGTTAGTTGTTGAATTTGAGTTTGTATTTATATGTATATGTATATTTTTTTGGAATTAAGGTATAACCTGATAACATACTTGATAAGGACAGTGAGAAAGGTAAAAGTCTACTTTATTATGGAATTTAGAATTTATTGCAGTCATATTTGCTAGCATGACAAGGACGTAGAGCCTGATATAGCTATACTTATCTTAATTATGAAATCTAGATTTTCTTGCAGCCATACCGGGTGGCGTGGTAAGAATTCTAGATAACATGATTATAGGGTGTATGCCTTATTATGGACTCTATCGTTTATTGCAGCTATGCTTATTGGCGTGGCAGAATTCTGACAACATAATTTCAAGAAGACGTATATGATTATCAGATTGTACCTTAAATATTTTTGAACATGTTTTCTCTACTTTTGTTTCAGTCCTTCAAAAAAAAAAGAGAGAATTGTTATTTGTTGTTTTGTTTTGTTTCTCATTTATTTAACTTAGGAGTAGCTTTAGCTGTTTTTATAAACTTTGTGTAACTTCTTACTATGAAATTCTTCTTAATACAATGAATCGATGATTTTGCTAGACTTTATCTTGGATTTGAAAATTTAGCTCTGGGTTTCAAAATGGGTTTTTCTTTTAAACAGATAAGCAAAAACAGATTTTATCGTTATTTCTTTCTTGCTATTATTCTTGTATTAAATAATAATAATAATACTGTCTTGATTACGTCAATCACCTGCTTGCAACCTTGGTAGGAATCTAATTGTTGGTCTTAACGTAGAATTAAAATTTTATATTGGGATATGAGAATATATATGAATATATATAGTGGACACTTTCCTGACACTTATGCATGCTATACTTGATTTCCACCTATCTGAATACATATTAATATGTCGTTAATGTTTAAATTTTCAAAACTCCAATATTTTCGATTCTCTGCTTTTTCTAGCTTAACTCGTAATTTAAATATAAAATTTCATGATAATAGTTTTATTTATATCACTGCACATGTATGTTATACGTAGGGTTTCAATTCAAAAAAAAAATTTGGTTGAATTTTGTGTTTAAATTTGTCAAATCTGAGACTGTGTGCATATTAACCCTTAATACGGGATTTTAAATGTTAGTTCAAATTGATTGTTTTAAATATAATATTTAGAGCTGTGTACATTGTTGTTGTAGGGATATAAATTTAGGTTCCATATTCTTACATGTTAGGTTGTGATAAACATTGAGTTGGTTTTGATGTGCAAATTCTCCAAAATCCTGAAAACTGAATACATGTTAACATTTTTACATTGATTTCCATGTTTAGTTCAATTTCAGATTTAACATGTAATATTGAACTGTATGCGTAGATAAATGTATTGATAGTATATTAGGGTTTCATTTCTATCATGTTAGGATGTATTGAGAGCATTGAGATTAGTTGTGATGTTTTAAACTCCTAAATTTTGAAATTGCATTATGTTAATATTGCACTGGTTTAAATGTTAGCTTATTTTCAGATTTTGTATGTAAATGCTGAACTAAAACTGGGTTTAACCTTTCAATACTAAGCTATAACCCTGTACAAGGACACACACACACCCTAACTTAGTATACCCTGTCATGTAACCTAACTCTTCCTCTCTATGTCATGATTATATATCTATATAGATATATATAGAGCTTAGGCATACATGTTATAATGTATATACATACATAACTAAATCTCTACCTCTTTATATATACATATATACATGGTTAGCCATGCATGTTATGAGCAAATGAGTTGTGTATTGTAGATTGTTTAACCAATATGCCATGATTAGTGTAACTTGATAGTTATTGTTTGAAACCCCAAATCCTCTTATGCACTTTCATGTATATTTCACATACACACACGCCTATTATCTAACCATATGAACATGTCCACATACACCCATACACACACGAACTACATAACTTGTACATAATGCTAGCTTTTCCCTCTCTAACGCTATATATATAAATATATTGTGATTGGATTTCCATGCAATTGGCTTTCATTCTTTAACTTTTGATTTTGATTTTCTTGAATAGTACCCCTTATTAGATAAATGGTAGTTAACTTTATTTTATTTTGATAAGTACCAGTTTTCATATAGGATGGTAGACTGCCTTACAGTCTTGATGATTGTTATTTCTGTATCTTTTCTAGTTTAGCACCCTAGATTGCTTGTGTGTTTTGATACCATATGACCGTTTTGGTCTAGCATGACTAGTATACCTAGATGAGACTTTCACTACCACCGTATGCCATGACCCTGTATGTCATCCTTTTAAATCGTATGATTGTTTAAGTTCTGAGACTTTGATTGTGGGGGGTTTGACCTAGAAGGAGTATGAACATTTTAATTTTGAGGATGAAATTTTTCTAAGGTGGGTAGACTTGTAACACCCAGTTCTCTAAAATGAGGGTAATTTTGAAATTTTGTAATTTTAATCATTTATTGATTTGACATTTAAATCATGATATAATTTTTGGTAATTTTTAAATTATTTTAAAACTATTTAAAATTATGACTTGTGATTTTGATGTTTTGCTAGTGAAACCCTAGAGACTGTTTGACCTAGAGCCTAACCATGTGATTAGGATATTTTAATGTCATTTCTGGCCTAAGGATATTTTGCATTTGACCTCTTTGAATTATTTTGATATTTATTGCGTTGGTGATTGTTGATTTTGACCTTTGATAGGTGTGATTTTGTGATGGTTTTGTGTCTGTATCGGACACGTATCAGTTTTTATTTACAAATGTTTGATGTGCCTCAAAGAAATTTTTTTTATTGCTGATTTTTTTTTTGAAAAGTATTTGAATGAGATTGTTTTCTGCATGTGTTTCCTGTGATTGCTTTGTTTTAATTTCGAGGACGAAATTTTTTTAAGGTGGATAGATTTGTCACCCCCAATTTTCAGAAACAGGGGTATTTTTATCATTTTATATTTTTGAATATTTTTTAACATTTATTTTATTATTTATGATATTATTTTGGGGTTGAAATTTATTTTATTATTTATGATATTGTTTTGGGGTTATTTGAGTCGGGTTCGAATTTCAACTCAATCCGACTTGAAACGGGGACTCGGGGGTAGTTTAACTCTAGTGGGACCCACACACTAGTTAGGCATGGCCCACATGATATTAATTTTACTCCACGTGATAGAAATATTTTAGTTAGAGGTTAGACTAATTATTATGGATAAGGTTAGTATGATTAGAGACTTTAGAATGACTAATTTAGCCCCAACCAATTAGCCCTTTCCTAATACTCATAGAATAGGTTAGTGGGGGCATTTTGGACCTTACCATAATAGGACAAATAGCCCCATATGGCCAGCCACTTTGGGAGAGGATAGGCTCAAGTTTATTTCATTATTCTCATCCACACTCTCTCTCTCTTGTTCTTCCCCAAATTCCTAGAGAGCAATCCCTAGCAATTTTTCTCCCAAATCCTTCCATTTTGCCACCAAATCTTCTTCTTTCCTTATCCATTCTAGCCAAGGAGGAAGCTATCCAAGTTTGGGAGGATTCGGAGCTCGTTCGTGTCCTTTTGGAATCTCTACGTGTCGGTGTCGCTCCGGGAAGGCTTTTCTTCGATTCGATCTACTGGGAGGTATAAATCCCTTCTCCTTTTCATTTCCTCATGCATATAGGTCTATTTTGAACCCATAGGAATGACCCCCATGGTTGTATCTCTATTTGTGTCCATTTCGTGTCCATTTGGAGGTCATAGGAGTGTCCTTTGTGTTGTGGTTGTGTCCATGTGGGAAAACCCCAAATTTGGACACACTGTGTTGTTGTTGTGTATGAATGAATTATTACATGTTTAATCTCATATTTTTGTATTGGAGATGTATTCTATAGTGTCTCATATATATATATTAGTGTAGAGAGTGAGTTCTTGATATATTATGTTATATACTTGTGTTCTTTTGTCTCAAACTATCCAAATCCGTCATGATTTTTATCCACGTTTTTAATTTCAGCCCTAACTTAGAAATATCATAACTTCTAGCTCAAAGCTCGGTTTAATCTTCCGTTTTTTTAATAGAAGCATATTGAAGTTAACTTTCCAAAAACATATATTAATAGGCCTAATTCCTTCTGTAACTTTCTGGAGAATTATTTGAGTGTCAGCTGTACGAAAGACAAATGCGTTCTCGGTGTTTTCGCGATTCCGGGAGTTTTCGGAAACGAAAACGCGATCCGTTTGAAGTTTCGGAAAGATAACACATAGATATATAACATACTTTAATCCTAGATTTTAATTCATGCTGAGATGGTACAGTATTGATTATTAGTAGGAGTTACTATTCGGCACATGCATTTTGTGCACCCTTGTGTGTAATATAATGTTCTATTTGATTTTAACCCATGTTAATTGTTAATGTATATACATTATGTAATTAAATAGAGAATGCAAGCATGAGTAAATGTTTAAATAAATGATGTATGAGGTGTAAGTATCCTATCTAATGTAAGCATGTATAAGTATGGCTTGTAATGAATATGTAGGTTCCATAGTATGTAATGTATGGTGCATATAGTAGTGCAAGAGAATAAATGAATGATGAATGAATGCAAGCATGAATGTAATGTAATAATAGATGTAATGTATGCAATATACAAGTTAATGAGATGTAATGTTCTATGTTAACATAAATCTTATATTACCTCATGTACCCCTTACACTATGTAGACACTATCACACTTGATACTTTGTTCGCTTACACTTTGACACTCTTTGATATGTATACACTATGTATGTCCATTTAACCCTCACTTGCCCCTTTGCCATGTTCACATACACACATATAGCCTCTTAAATAAGTATTTATGAATACAATTAACTTAGCTATGTATGTATATTATATATATGTTAGCATATTGTGTTGTAATATATAAGTTTATATAACCATTTAAAATGTCATGATTATAGACCTAATATTGAATACCAATATATGCATGTGTATATATGTGTAGACATATATAGTTTAAAGTAATAGATTACCTAGTGTATATCCAATGTGAATTCTTGCCTATTTGAGTATTGAATAATTGCATGCTATATAGAGTTGGGTGTATGTTGCCTTGTATAGCATTGTATTGATGTGTGCTTACTAGGATAGTCTTGGTTAGGCCTAGTAAGATTTGCTGGGTTAGGACATGACCTAGTTTGACCTAGTTTGACTAGTACAGTTGACTAGAGTTGACCAAGGGTTGACTTTGGCCTAGTTTGACCTAGATTCATGTAGAATACATTGTAGTGCTTTATATTACCCTTCTGGACATGTTATGACTTGTGCTATTCTAATTAGGAGCCAGACACCTCTCCTCGGACAGTATCTTTACCTTGGACATTCAGATATCAGGCGAGTACATTCTCTGATCATTTCATATCCTGCTTAGAATTATATTCCTGCTTTAGATTACTATACTTGATGCTATCACGACATTATCACGGATTAGTACTATACTGATCTCTTCATGCAATGTTATCCCCCTCGGGAGCATCGGGTACATTATGTCATGTGCGTTTCACTTTCATCATGTACTCTTGTGCTTTCACCATACATGTACACTCTTGTGAATCATGTACTCTCATGTTCACAGAGCCTTCATGTATACTATCATGTGCACCCTTTTAAGGGCCCCATGTGATATCATGTACAATAACAAAACTTGCTTAGATCCTTGTGTACTGATTGGGGAAAACGGGGGAGTGCTAGTAGTCATGTGAACAATTCTTTAGTAGTGTAGATCATGTACAACTCTTTAGTGTAGATCATGTACAATTCTGTTCCGTTCACATGTGTTATCATGTACTCTACATCACTAGCCACTGTTAGTTCTCTATTTATAGTAGATATTTCGATTACTGTTCTCTCTCTGTTTACATACTGTATTTCTTCAGATCTTGTATCTTACTTTACTGCATGATTATATTTTCTAACCTGCTATGAACTGTTGAGATGTAATGTGCTCGCTCCTGTCCTCACTGGACCTGTTGATAAATTTTACAGATAGCCTGGGATTGCCTGCTAGCCTAGAGGAGACACAGTAGAGGTTGTTTAGATAGTTATTTCATTTTGTCTGGAGTTGTATTTACTTGTGGATTACTGTATTTGAGTTTTGAGATGTATTTCTAGGATTGTATCTTAGACACTTAGACTTCTATCCCCTGTATCTCTTTTGGATTTCATGTTTATCTATCTTTATCATTCTACCTTATATTGTGATTGAGTTGTACCTCTGTGTTGGCCTCCTTATGGAGAGTATTCATATTATGCTAGTTATAGTTCATGACCTAGAACAGCGTTCTATCGCCGACACTACGGCGTAGGCTGGGCGTTGTTACGTACTCGTACCCTCACGGTGGGTGCGGGTCGTGACAGCCCCCTTCATGCGGCCACCCATCTTCATGCGGCTGCATCCTTTATGCGGCCGCTCGTCAGCATGCGGCTGTCTATCTTCATGCGGCCGTTCATCCTCATGCGGCCCACTCATATGCGGCTTTGCCAAGATGACCCAATCGAGGACACGTAGCGCTTGTCACGACGATTGAGACACGTGGCAGTCTTATCTTCCTGGAATTGTGGGTGCTAATAAAACAAAATCAGATTTTTTGCAATCACCATAATTGCCCAGATCAAGTCAAATCGAGCAAATTAGACACGTGGCAAGCTATTACAAGTCGCGAATATTCATGGCAATCAACATTTATTGCCCACAGAGATTTGATGCAATCTACATTAGTTACCTAGATTTGCTACAATCAGAATGAAGGGCCCAGATTAATTGGTCCTTAACCGCCGACATATCAAGGAGGCAATCATTGCAAACCCTAATGATGGCATCCCACTCCTATAAATAGCAAGGTGTCATTCCCTTGCAGGGAGGACCTTTTTGGAGAAAGAGCACCAGAGCACCTGAAGAGACTTAAAGAGAGAGAGAAAAGAGAGCATTTCTTCAACGCCAAGCAGATCTTCCCCGGAGCCAAGGCTGCATCCGATCGTCCAAGGAGTAAGGCAGAGCTGCCGTCGCTTTCCCGAGCCTCTACCGTCACCCCCCAGAATCTAAAATAAACAATTGTACTTAGATTGCTATACCTAGGTTTTCGTCCCTAGGCTTTCTTTGTACAAGCGAGTTTGTATTGTAAAGTAAAAGTCCAGTCCTCCGATAATTGTTCTGTTCTTTTATATTTCATGGCAACAACACTGTCTTGGGCACGCCTGAGGTGAACCGTATATGCAATTTGAAGTCCATATTTGCGCATAGTCTTCCTTCAACATGAATGGTCCGTGCATGAAGCCCATGACATATTATCTCTTTGGGTCATAGTGTTCATAGAATAAGACCGCACATGATAATACATGTGCATGGATTTTATAATTTTCCATGCTTCCATAATGAGTTCTTACCTCTCTTCTATGAGCTCGACCTCTTTGACTTTTTTTATTGGTAAAGCTTTCTTTTTTTCTCCTTGAAGGTGAGTTTTTTTTGAAGGACTTGCTCCAATGTCTCTTGATTTTTCTTCCTCCTTTCCTTATAGTCTTGTAATGAACCCTTAATATCCTTAATAGTCATTGTTTCCATGTATTTAGTTTTTCTAATAATTACCACAAAATGCTGAAATTGTAGAAGCAAAGAGTGAAGAAGAGTGAAGAATTTTCTCCATCACTTGAGTGTTGGTCATGCTTTCAACATTTATTTTCAATTGATTAACAATGACTAAAACTTGTCACGACCCGCACCCGGTTTTCGGATGCGAGCTCATGAGCAAGACAACTACGTATCGAGCGAACTCCAGCCCGACTCGAGTACGTATAAGTTGTCATGGTCATGGTATCATGGCTAATATGGTAATCTACAGTGTATCTCAATCCACAGGAATCATATAAAGAAGAATGAACAAGTATGGGTCATGGTCTGCAGCTCATTAGCATATTGTCCGATTAGACTCCAAGAATGATATGAGTCTATAAAATAAGCAGGATATATCATGGTATGGAATATAAAGCACGAGAGGATAATAAAGAGATATCATAAGCAAATACGTGTGTCCTAGCAGGTGTAATCACTACCATCATGAGCCTCTAACTAACTCCATGTAATCAGCTACCTGAAGAGATCATCAGGTCCTCAGGGGACATAGTAAGATACATAAAAACATACCTATTTAACAGTTTAATCATACAATAATATAAATAGGGTATAAACAGGAACAAGATATGAGACTGACATGCGGCTACTGACAGCTAACTATGAACACGGATACGGGTTCAACTATACATAAATGAACTGCTGGAAAATAAGTAAACAAGAGATTAATGGAATACCAACCCTCGCCCCAAATGTGGACTTGCAGGTCAGTTTCAAGATAAGTCACCCTCGCCCCATGTGTGGACTCGCAGTTGCAAACGAACGACCCTCGCCCCGTGTGTGGACTCGCAGGTTGTGGAAACGATACAGGAATAGCAGTTCAATCACACATACTTGTAGACACGACTCAGTCAAGATATAGGTAACGACACGGTACAACTCAGTCATGACACAGGTAAGAGCAACTCTAGCAAGAACCATAATGTGGACAAGCCTGGTGTAACTATGCTATCAAGTCAGGAAATACTAATATACAAGCAAGACAATAAACTAGTAAACATGGTATCGTATAAATTTATAGCGACTAAGGTAACTGAATATAACATACTAAAACAGATGAACTATAAGCATGAAAATGAACTGTAGAGGGAGGCAAGGTATCTTGCCTGGTGGTAGCACGAAGAGCCAACAATAAACCGTCAACCGGTAAGCCAAATAAGTCCAAATCATCACAACTGTCTCCGAAAGCTGAAATAAATATTGTCAACATTCTCAAAATAGTCAAATTAGCTAGGATTGCTTGTCCTTAAGTCCAATTCTGGATACAGGCACAAAACGATAATTTTGGGTCAAAACGGTGTCCGCCATTGGACTCGTTTTGCACCGAAAAGCGTGCCAAAATCTATGGTCTCTAAAGTCGTCAAACTATATGTCTGTAGGTCCGGTTTTCCGATACGAACCCAACCATATATCCAATTTTGGATTCTGGCTGGCCGTGCACAAAATTGCCCGTTGAATTGGATCGTGGGGCCCGCGAAACGGTGATCCAATCAACTGTCTCAGAATCGGACCAAACTTGGCATACAGGACCAGAAAAGTGATACGGTCCTGTTGGCACAAGTTTCGTCTTGAACTGACGAACGTGCACAAAGTAATTGAGAAATTTGCATAGAGGCCGATACGGTGAATTTTGACGGATACGCATCAAATTCGTCGCGCACACGCGACCAATTTGAATTTCGTCAAAGCCCACACGTCCACGAAATCGTTACGCACCTTTTGATGCTTTCGGTTCGCGACCACGTCGTCCGGATTGGCGGAACGTACGTCGTATCGAAGGTTTTCTAGTTTTCAAAAACAGATTTTTGCTAAACTTCGGAATCCGATCTCTCAGCACATAGTCGACGAAATCATATTCCATAAAAAGGGATTCGAAGCTGTGAGACTCGTCTCACGGTATCGATATTTATATACGGATACGTATTTTGTAGCGTATTTCATATTTTCTTGGTTTTCGTAATGCTTTAAAAAATTTCTAACTTATAGATTTTCTTCTTGGCCGGCATACCGCCAGTATACCGGAGTATACCGACGGCCTACCGTCCAGGCAGATTTTCCACATTTGAGATATTTTCGATTTCAGATATTTTCATGAATAGTGTTTCCGATATTTTGATTAATAGTATTTTGGATATTTTGATAAATAGTGTTTAGATATTTTCATGAATAGTGTAGATGCACCCTATTACCCATTGGATATTTGGTTTTGTTTTGATGGTTAGGATTGACTTAGATCTTCACATGGATCACCATCCGACGGCTAAGATTAAATCCCCCTTTCTATATATACTATTTTACTTTCTCTCTCCTCTTTCTTTTTATTCTTTTCACTCTCTCTTCATTTCTTCTTCCCTCTCTCCCCCTTGGAGCTTGCCAAGAGCTTGGCCTTGAGGCCATGGGTGTGGTGTCTAACCCCCCTAGGAGGAGGAGTAGAAGATTAGGCTTGGAGCTTAACCTAGGCAAGTACATCTTGCCAAATCCATGAACCATAATATTTTTGTTGTCATTTTATTTTCCTTGGTAGTAAATACTTAGAATTGTTCTAAACTCATTTTGTAAATATGTTTTCCTTATGATTCTCGTATATATACATGTTTCTAAATTTGTTTAAGCAAGGTTTTAATTTTCTGTTAAAATCCAATATGGACTTAGTAAAAAACTTGGTATCAAGAGTGATACTAGTGTTACCATCATGGATCTTGGTCACATATACATATATGAGGCCCTCACATAGTTTGTATATCATGGATTTTGAGTTTGGTGACAATCGGAACCCGTTTTGGTGTCCCGATAACCTCTGTTTGGGAGTATTTTGAGGTATTGATCTATCAAATGTTTTGATTTGTGAAAACTAATACTTCCATGTTGTAGGAAATTCAATTCTATTCAATTTTGACTTTTGAAAGTCCGAATTTTGATTTAAAATGAAGTTTTTATGGCCGAAACAAGTTTTGGCAAAATTCTGAATTTTGTTGCTGTTTGAAAAACCGGTATACCGCCGGTATACCGCAGTATACCGCCGGTATGCCATTTTTTGCACCAGAAACCTTCTGTCTTTAGGCCGGTATACCGCCGGTATGCCGCAGTATACCGCCGGTATGCCGTTTTATGCTGTTTTAGTCTGTTTTTGCCCGTTTCTGCCCGTTTTTGTCCGTTTTTGATATGTTCTTCGATTGTAATGATTTCTTAACATGATTAGATGATCTTGTATAGTTAGAGAATGCTTGTACATCCTATATACACTTGACACTAGCACATGTTCAATCATTTTCTATGAAATGTACTTAGCTTTAATTATTATTTCCCATATGCCATGATATGTCTTTGATAGATTCTTCCTTACAAGCTATGTTAATTGTTGCCATGCCTTCTTTGCTTACATGATAGTGGCCCGTCGTGGCGTACTTTTCTTACATGTCTCCTTTGCTTACTAGATAGTGACCCATCGTGGTGCACTCTCGTACATGTCTTTCTTTGCTTACATGATAGTGGCCTGTCATGGCGCACTCCCTATAGTGGCTCGTCGTAGCGCACTCCCAGCTTCCAGTTTATTATGTTTTCTTGTTGTGGCTTGTTAAGGTGCACATTCTCGCTTTTGTCCAGTCTTGCATGTCTCATGTCTAGGATGGATTCTGCGGAATGCCACACCCAGAATCCAAGAAAATGGTAAGGATTATATAACTAGATTGATCATTAGAACATGGGTGGGAAGGATTTTCCAGTTACCTGTTGCCTTTGGTCTAGGTCGTTATAACATTTAATTTAAGGGTTTGGAGCTATCCGTCGAGATGAGCACTCTCCCAGCTTCACCGTCGCGTGGGAGCACAAAGTCACACATGTAATCACTTTCCGGCATGACCAATAAGTGGCAGCAGGCAGGTAACCGGACTTGGAATTCTCAAACTTGCATTTGTTAGTAATTAGGATTGTGACAACCCTAGTTAGTTAATGTATAAAGCCGTACTCATTGCTTGGCCGTGACTATTGTATGGAGTCCAGCCTAGTCTAGTTTGTCTAGACAGTGTCCGGATTTGTTTATTTTTAGTACATCCTTGTTTATGCTTTACTTTTGCCGGTAAATGATTAGATACTAAAGTTCTGTTCAGGAGAAGGGTTACAACCCCGGTCCTTGTTTGGTTTACGGGTTGTAACTTGGGTTTCAGAATAGTTCCTAAGTCATCTTATCATTTGTCGTTCTATATAGTATCTTAACATGTTCACATGTCTCAGTTACCCTACATGCTCACATGTTCCAGTTATCTCACATGCTCCAGTTACATAACATGCTCACATGCTCCAGTTACTTAACATGCTCACATGCTCCAGTTACATAACATGCTCACATGCTCCAGTTACATAACATGCTCACATGCTCCAGTTACATAACATGCTCACATGCTCCGTCTACTTACCATGCTCATATGTCTAGTTTATCTTTCATGTTCACATGCTTCCTTTTCCTTACATGTACACAGTTTATATTATGTCACATGTCCTTTACTTTATGCTACATGTTGCTTTACTCATTGTCTTCCTATTCTCGGGATAAGTGCATTGGTAGCGCATGAGTCTCGATTTGCTTTTACTTATTTCTGTCTCTATCCATTGCTATGATTTGCATGCTGGTTTTAGTTCATAGTTTGGCTTCCTTTGTGGTACTTGCTATTGGGGGTCTGACCCCATTGGTTTTGCATTGACCAGATCTGATAGAGGAGCCCGGAGGATCTTCCGTACCTTCCACTCGTTGGTGATTACCCAGAGCACCAGAGTACCTTAGTGGGTTTTCTATTTCATTCTCCCACTAGTTATGTACATTATTCTTTTGTGGCGTTTAGCCTCCGAGCACGTGTTTAGCTCGTGTTTTGGACTTGACATTTAGCCTACAGGCCAGAACATGATTTGCGTATTCTAGACTATAGCTAGAGCTTATCATGTATGACTATTACTCTTGCTAGTCTTTACTCTGTATTACTAGCTTCATGATCATTGATATATGATAGTTTGGGACGCTTTACTATTTTATATTCCAGTTGATCTTACTTCTTGTACATTGTTTACTGCCTGTGATTGAGATACCTAGGATTGATTGACCTAGGATCGACTGTTGGCTTGTAGTAGTAACCCCCATCTATACACCTTATACATTATTTCGGAGTACTGGAGTACTTTGGTATACGTAGCTGGCCTGGTCCGTCCCTACTTGCCAGTATTCTGGTTCTGGGGCGTGACAGAAGCCCTATAGGTTGTCTAGGACTGTCATTAAGTAGTTTCTAAATATTGTGCATGAGTTGATCGAAATTGATTCTCGAACAGGGCATCTAAACTATTTTATCAACGATTTTTCGTTGATTTTGGATCGATTTTCAGGGAAATCTAATCGAGTATTTTCGAATCTATTTAAAGGGTCACATAGTTGGTTATATCGGCTACGTATAGGTTTTCATAGCTTGCAAAACGATGAAACGATGAGTTAATGGTCGTACCAGGAAGACAGGGGTCGCGGACTACCCTTGTTGTTGGGACTGCTGTTGATGCGTGCGGCCTGCACGTGCTCGACTGCCGACGGTCGGCCACCACGGCGGCGGCGCGGTGGCTGCACGCCGATAGTCGAGCACGTGCAGGCCGCACGCATCAACTCTAGCAAAGTAGTCTGGAATAGTTTTATACTCTTACATATGTAAAGTTTTAAATTCACCTCTTAAAGTTTGAAGGCATACCTTCGTCACCTTCTTTTCTCCTTTGCAAGAAATTTAAATTTTCTTCCCTGCTTCTTTGAGGTTGATGCACTTGAAATCAATTTGAACGCATCACCATCGATGGCTTTGTAGATAAGAAAGAGAGCTTCATTTTCCCTCTTTCTTAAAGATTTCAACATCTCCTTTTGAGAGTGAGATAAGAAGCCTCATCTAGTGGCACAACACATCCTTTTTCGACAACCCGCCATGCAACTTGTGCATCTATCAAAGCCTTCACTTTGATGCTCCAATTGACATTGTTGCTCTTATCGAGAACGAATACTTGGAAAAGAGTCATCTAATTTGCCATCTTCGACCTTGAACCGCTTCGCTTTGATGCCACTTTGTTGGAATTATGGTAGGCCAAGTAGCTAGGAGGAACACATTTGGAGAGGGAGAAAATTATAGATAAGAATTTGGTAGAAGAGAAGAATGAAAGAAAAAAATTTATAAGAACACTAAGCTTGTAATTTTGCTTGTGTACAAGATGAGGGGAGAGCACTGTCACGACCTGCACCCGCATGTTAGGACAAGAGTGCGTGACACACGCCCAGCCTAAGCCGTACTATCAGTGGTAGTGCACTGTTTTATAAGTTAATATAACTACACAATCATAGAACTAAAGAATGATTACATAAAGATGTAATCAGATTTTTATAAACAAATAATCAAGAGTTTGATTACAAATTTCTTACAATACTGGATAAAATGCCTGGAGACAAATTCATTGGGAAATTAAACTTGAAAATGAATATAAGCAAGGAAATTTATAACAAATTCCTCCGAGGATTGACTTTGTCATGCCTCATCAGAAGTATACCTAAAATGTCAACGATCCAGTCAGAAAAGAAGCAAGTACATCCAAGTAAATATCGTACAATACAAAAAAAAGCAATAGAATAATACAATAAGTGAAACAAGTAATGTGATACTAAGTACTGTAATGTAATGAAACTAATGAATTAAACAATAACCATGATCAAGAATAAGCACGACTATGTACTATGTGTAATTTGAAATACCAGGTTCAATATGTAGTCAGCTAGGGTAATTCGGCACATCCGAAGATGGCTACTAATGATGGGATCTGGCACGACATGCGTGAGGTGTATGCGTGCTATTAACGATAATCATAAATAATATAGGTGTGACCACATACCTACTTGGTATTTACCCACCCACGAGACACAAAATAATATCAACATGATATGAAACATGGAACACGATCATTATACGATCATGTGTCATGATCAAATAAACACGAACCATCACGTGTCAAGATTGTGTCACAATACTAAACATGACTCAAATTTGGATTAAACATTACATTTATAATGTAAAAAGAAATATAAGTATGGAGTACCAACACAAAATGGTTTAGAAGCTAAATTCCAATAGATGATCCCAAACTACGAAACAGACATACCCTGTCAAGAATTTAGGCATGAATCGTGGGCAAGCCTAGCCTATGCCGCAGTGTCGATGATAAAAAGTTATATAATCACAATATGATGAACAACACATGCAAGATATATATATTTTACTCCACTTGGGAGGATAATAACATAGAACCAAATTAATACTCAATCATAGCTCTAAATAGATGGAATAGGAAAAAAGAGATATAAAGTCATAAATCCATAAAATAAACAAACTCCAAAACTACATTCCAGTCAAAGTCAAATAGAAATAGTCACTAAACTCAGAGACAAATCCGGCCTCTTAACTAAATATAATCTAACTAAGCATTGGCAGCTGGGTCAGGTGCTGCAAACTCCTTCGGTAATGTAAGGTCAGGCTCGGCTACACTTCCTCTATATGAACCATAATGATAAGGGCATCCGTCCTCATCATAGTCACCTAAAATGTTTATCCAGTTAGGATGGAACGAGTATAATTCATTAAGTGCAGTTCCAAGAATATGATAACAACTATAAAATAGAAGTTAGTCATAAAATACATGATGAGAGAACAACTATAGCATGGCAATATAATAAATAAAAGACAAGAATCATATGGAGACATGTAAAGAGTGAAACAAGGAACATAACTATCTAAGTGTGATGAAGTATCCCTTTAGATATGTGATTGATTGGGACATTACATCGTACGGTCTACATAGGATTTGCATCCTCATGGTCTAAATAGCATAAAATAAAATAAATTAAAGCAAGGTCTACAAGTCTGATCACGTATCTACTCGATACTTTCCCGTTCCGATATGACATGTAGGAAGGATTACAAGATATGAAAAAAAATCCATGATGTGCTACCCGTGTAACGAACGTGTCAAGAATCAAATACCATACAACTAAACAATGAAATATAATAATTAAAAATATTGGAAATAAACAATAAATTACTCGCCTGGTGTCCTGAACTGCTGGCACGGGCCAGAATCCTTATCGAGGTCCAAGTAACCTTATTTATAAGTTTACCATGTCAATAAATAATTTAAAATCAAGAATAACCTATCTACTTGATCTTTAGTTCAAATCCTAACTAATTTAGTTTTATATTATATTGTATATACTAAGTCTACCTATTGTCCACTTGTATTGCATATAACTGCTAGTGTTAAAACTCGACAGCAACCTCCTTAGCTCAAGCTCTAACTTACCCCTATACTAGTTCTTCATAAATTCTAATTTTCCAATCACATATATGAATCCCATATAGTCCATAAACAGTTCTTCTACCTGCTATATTCATGTGCACTACTCTATTTTGCTACTGCACATACAGGTAGCTATATACTCATGTGTACATGACATTGGTCCTTACCACACATACCCATAGATATATCCTAACTTGTTTCCCAGGTACCTTTATTGAAATTCCATTTGGACTACTACCTAAACTCGTGCTAACTGATACATGAACACGTGTTAACATGTGCTAACTTATACATGAGTGCATCCCCTTACCTACTATACTGTATATAACCTGTACTCTATATCCCAAACCTTAACCCATAGGCTTGATACTGCCTGCTTTTATACCTCTGTCTTGTTATACCCATACACCACCTACATAGGATACCTATTACCTACTACTATAGCAATACAGCAAAATGTTGATGCTACTACAAAACTTATTAATAATGATGCACCATATTGTAGATGACTTCTGTACATACGTACAGTCTAGCTTCATTTGTTGTACATTTCTTCCTTTGGACAACTATAATGTAATTGATCATACCTGTATCCCATAATACAAGCACACTCACACATGATACTTGGTTGCAGATTGACTGCTGCTACCTGTCCTGCAGGGACTATGAGAGGTAAGGCAGGACCCTTATGTACACTTAGGACTAACATAACTCTCACACATATTCATGGCTAGCTGCATATTTAAATAGTATCCTTATGTTAACAGGACTATAATCGACTAGTACCCTTTGACATGCCCGTATATCTCACGACCCGCACCCTAGAGTAAGGGCACGATAAGTGGGTACGTCCAGCCTACGCCGCAGTGTCGACGGTAGAATGCTATCCTAGGTCAATCATCTAATGATGTAAGGTACCTGTACAGTTTATATACTCCGAATGGAGGTGACATAACAGAATACAGTCTCAATCACATCTAAGGCCGAAAACGATAAGATAGATAGATATGAAACGAATCCACAGAATACAGATAGATAGAAAGTTCTGAGTGTCTAAGATAACATCAAATCCATAAAACGTCCCAAATCTCAAATACAGTAATCCGTAGAGTAAATACAACTGAAAATGACTAATCTAAACTAATGGTGTGTCATCCACTACTAATGGATCCTGCTGGAGATCCAGGTCACAGCAATCCTCTAGGGTAGTCCCATAATACGTGGTACAGAGTGCCTCGTCCTCATCCTCTATAATATATTCAACAGGTCCAGTCAGGACAGGAGCGAGCACAATACATCTCATGCAAATTACAACAGGTTAGGAAATATAAACATGCTAGAGAGTAAGATACATGAAACTGAAAGAACAACATGATATAAAAGAGAGAGCTGTAAGTAAATAGCTACAATATATATAGAGAACTATCAGTGACTAGTGATTCAGAGTAGAAGATAAATATGTGAACAGCTGGATGTGATTCATGACTATACTAAAGAGGTGATTCATGACTATACTACTTTGGAATTATTCACATGTTTAGTTCTACTCCTCCATCCCCAATCAATACACAATGATTTAGTCAAGTTACATTAAGATTCATGACTACGCTACTGGCTCATAAAGAGTGATTCAAAAGTGATTCATGAATAGATTCGTGAAGGCTCTATGATTCATGAGAGTACAGGAATCACAAGCAGATTCATGATAGATTCATGATAATAGAAGCGTGAGAAACATGATGTAAGTGAAACACATTAGACATGAGTATCTGATGCTCCCGAGAGGGATAACATCTCATAAAGGGATCCAAATAGTACCAATCCGTGTTACCAACGTGTCAGCATCAAGTAAAGTAATCTAAAGCATGAATATAATCCTAAACAAGATATAAAATGATCAGAGAATGTACTCGCCTGGTATCCTGAATATCTGAAGAGAATATACTATCCGAGGAGTGGTGTCTGGCTCCAATAGGACAGTACATGTCACTACATGTCTAAAATAGTAAAATAGACTGCTACAATGCATCTACATGATGTTTGGGGTCAATCTAGGCTAAAGTCAACCTTTCGTCAACTCTAGTCAACTATACTAGTCAAACTAGGTCAACTAGGTCAAGCCTAACCCGAACAAGTCTCACTAAGCCTAGCCAGACTATTCTAGCAAGCACACAACATCACAATGTCATACCAGTCTATCAACACACCAATCCACATGTGTATTCATGCCAACACATAGGCTATATCACATAGGAATCTACATAGGCTATGTGCCAAAGGCTATATGCCACATATAGTCTATATCACACATATTTTACACATTTTATATACACTAAATTAATATAAATAACATACACATATATATATCACATCATTATATTCAAGAATATAGATAATATTTATATACATATAGTGTGAAAAGGGTAGTATGGCATGGGTGTGTGTGTTAATATTGTGTGGGTGTGTATACAACCTAGGCTAGAGTGTGTGACAGGAGAGTGTGTCTTTCGTGAACATTGTTCACATATATGTGTGTGTGTGGTATGTAACAGTAAAGGGTGTGTTTGAGTAATGTGATATATAGTTCAAATGTGTGTGTGTATAAATTATAGAAAACAGTGTGCTCTTAGGAAAACTGTGTAGCAGTAGGTAGGTTGTGTGTGTGTGTGATACATGTAGCTATAAGGTGTCAATGTTCTTAGGAAATGGCAGTACAATGTGTCAAATGTGTGAGGGTGAAAGGGTGAAACAGTACAACTGTTTTCAGGTTTGAAATTAGCCTAACAATGACTGTTCTTTCCTATGTGTGTGTGTCAAAATCAGCGTAGTAACAGTGTAATATAACTCAGGAATTCAGTGTGTATCATCAGTAAAATTA
Organism: Iris pallida; assembly: GCA_029216955.1. Taxonomy (NCBI): domain Eukaryota; kingdom Viridiplantae; phylum Streptophyta; class Magnoliopsida; order Asparagales; family Iridaceae; genus Iris; species Iris pallida. The sequence continues at coordinate 23,790,657 of JANAVB010040419.1, read as the reverse complement.
GTGCAATGTATGAGTGTGACTGAAACAGTGTACAATGTGAAACAGTAGAGAAATGAGTGTAGCTAACATTGTATTAACTTAGGGAATTTCAGTTTAGCATTGACAGTTTACATAACAGCAGTCCCAAACCAATTCGAAACCCAATTTCCTTTGTTAACATCAAACCTAACATGTAGCTAATAATTCAAACATATGGGGATGAAACACATTGCAAATTAATCATGGAAAAATAGTTTGAAATCATATTTAATCTCAGAAATTACATAACAGTGAATGTGTATCAGAAAAATTGGGGATTCTCAATTCGAAGACCAAATTACAATTAATATCCAAAACTAATGGTTGGTAAATGTTGTGTGTCATGCATACGTGTCATACAAGGCACTCGTGTCCAACCAAGTGGAAACAAACGTGTCCAAGACGCTAAGAACACACATGAACACTGAAACTAGACACATCATCGTGCACGTGTTCACAGCATTCATGGACACGACACGATGCGAACTAGGACACGTGCTCGTGTCTGGGGGCTCGCCTAGGATAGGGCTATACCCCAGACAGCCTGCCACGTGTCACCATCATGTCCACAATGGATACGAGACCCGTATCAGAAGGCCAACGCATGCGTATACGCCACAGTGCATTCCCCAATCACGCGACCCCGTGTGTCCGACACGACACCATTGGACGTGAGGCATTTCATCAAACACTTGTACACTAGTTATGATACGTGTACACTAGTTATGATACGTGTGGCATTTCATCAAACACTTGTACACTAGTTATGATACGTGTCTGATACGGACACGAAATCAAATGCAATGGACACCAAACCTTCACTACAGCTATGGGACACCTAGATCTAGGCTACCATGCAAAGAAAACAGAATTAAAATAAAATTTGAAGGGTTTACCTATAGGTTGCAAATGATCAAGAAAAGCCCCAAATCAAATGGTTCCCGTTGCTAGCCAAATCCTCCAAACAAAAACTGAAATCACTCTCCATGAACATCAAATAGAGGGTGATTAGAAACTATTGCAAAAGATTTGGATCAAAAAGGAATTAAAATGGAATTAATATGAATTAGGGAAGATAGGGATTTACCTTTCCTTTCTAAAAGTTGGTTGAACACAAAAGAGACAATAACAAAGGAAAGGAGATTATATAGGGGGAGATAACCTAGGTTGGCCGGCCACTTAAGAAGGAATTAGGGCTAGGGTTTCAAGTCTTGGGCCATGGGCCAAGTTTCATAAGTCATAGAATTAAATCCTTAAGTCATAAGTCATTGCACCTATCATTATTTCTCCTATTTCAAACTAGTTTCTAAATGACTAAAATGATGTTGACTTGAGTTAGACTAGGGTCACAACATGCTAACCAAGTCACCGTAGCTAGGGTCAACTTCTAGGTTAGTCTACAAAGTCTCAATTAGTCAAAGTGAACAATAGAAATCACCAATTCAATAAATCAAAATAAATTCACAAATTCACAAATGACCAAAATACCCTCAAGCTAAAATATGGTAGTAACAAATCTACACTCCTTAAAATAATTTTGTCCTCGAAATTAAAAGACGAAACTAAACTGATGAGAAGAATAGACAATCATACCTCAAGGTCCAAAAAGATATGGGTATCGCTCGCGCATCTCATCCTCCCGCTCCCAGGTAGACTCTCCTGGAGAATTATGCCTCCATGCGATGCGAACCAAGGGTATCACCTGGTTTCTCTGTACCTTCTCTCGGCGATCCAGAATCTCCACTGGCTGCTCTGGATAACTGAGTGTAGGTCCCAGCTCAATCTTCGAATAGTCAAGTACATGGCTAGGATCAGCCACATACCGTCTCAACTGTGATACGTAGAATACGTTGTGGATACCCACTAGTGCAGGTGGCAAGTCTAGCCTGTATGCCATGTCACTGTAGAAGCATGGAAAAGAATTAGAAAAGACCATGCGGCTCAAAATAGAAGAAGCCCATGCGGCTCAAAATAGAAGAAGCCCATGCGGTTCAAAACAGAAGGAGCCTCATGCGGCTCAAGAGTCTATCAGAGCCTCATGCGGCTCAGAAGCTCTTCAATAGCCTCATGCGGCTCAGGAAAGAAGCACGTGACCCTATGCAGCTTGCCTTTACAGCTGGCCATAAAGTGACTGCTCTCATTAAATGCTCTGACATAAAGTGATAACTCTGACATTAAAGCTGAACTTCGACAAGACGGCGTATTCCTCGGGAAACGAAGAAAATCTCCTATGTAGCTGGCACGATCCACCAACTACAAAGCTCCCTATGCGGCTGCCACCACCCCATGCGACTGATGTTCGCATGCGGCTCAGATCGTGGAGACCCTCGTCATGCGGCTCAAATTATAAGAAGTCACCCCATGCGGCCGCAGTTCTCATGCAGCTCGGATCATGGGGATCATCTCCATGCGGCTCCAATATTGAGAGGCCACTCCCATACAGCCCTGACACGTGGCTAGTTCTATACGGCTCAATTGGAAACCACTCCCATGCGGCTCAGATGTCGGAGACTATACCTATGCGGCTGCGACCTTCATGCGGTCCAACGCCTATGAAGCTACCCTCATGCGACTGTGGCTCGCGGTTATGACACGTGGCAGAAGATCAGTTTCCCACGTGGCACTAAATCAATCAAGAGTTATCAACAAATCCCAACGACCAGATTTTGTGCAATCATAATTATTACTCAAATCATATCAGATTTGTTGATTGGACACGTGGCAGGAGATCCGAGCTTCCCATGATTCATGACAATCAACATTGATTGCCCATGCAGATTTTGCGCAATCAGCATTAATTGTCCAGATTCGTTGCGATCAAGATTAGTGGTCCAGATTAATTGCCAACAAAACAGGATCAAGGAAAATGGCAATTAAATCCCCACGCCGTCGACTTTTTTAGGGTAATCATTGCAAACCCTAATGATGATACCCCATCCCTATAAATAGCATGGTGCCATTCCCTTGTAAAAGATTACCGGTCCAAAATAAAAAAAATAGCAAGGTGCCATTTCTTTGCAAAAGAGATCCTCTCCACCCGGCTGGACACACAGAGAGACAAAGGCGCGCACAAAAGAGTCTTCTCATCTTGAGAGCAGTTCTTCACCGGAGCCAAGGCTACGTCTGATCGTCCAAGGAGTAAGGTAGAGCGGCCGTCGCTTTCCCGAGCCTCTACCGTCACCCCCAGAATCTAAACTAAACAATCGTACTTAGATTGTTGTACCTAGGTTTTCGTCCCTAGGCTTTCTTTGTACGAGCGAGTTTGTATTGTGAAGTAAAAGTCCAGTCCTCCCATATAATTGTTCTGTTCTTTTATAATCAATGGCAAACACGATGGCGACTCTGCTGGGGACTAACTTCTCCACGGCTGAGGAGTTGGTGACGCAATCAGACGTAGCCAAACTTGGCTCCACTCAACAAATATTGGTCGCCCGTTTCGACCAGCAGGCGTTTGAAGAAATGCTCTCCGACGGGAGCACTGGCCCGGTCCAGCGGCGAGCCCGCACAAAGAAGGCCCGCAGGGAGTGGAGACCCAAAAATTTCGCTCCTCCCCAAGCTCTCGAAGAAGTACTCTCTGTTGCCCGAGACAGCGGAGAAGTCTCGCTTGCGGCCCCACTTCAGACCATGGAGGACCCTGCTGTCCCCAAGTCCGACAGAAGAAAACACTATGATACTGGACTTGCAGAGGAAAAGAGAAACTCTATACAGTCCATGCCGCATAAGGGTGCCAGCCGCATGGAAACTCATGCGGCCACAACTGCCAACCGCGTAGAGAAAACTCATGCGGCCACAAATGTCAGCCGCATGCAGACAGCCTACACGGCCATGACATCTAGCCGCATACAGAAAGTTCATGCGGCCACAAAGGACAGCCGTATGCAGACAGCCTGCACGGCCATGACATCTAGCCGTATATAGAAAGTTCATGCGGCCACAAAGGATAGCCGCATGTCGACAGCCTGTATGGCCACGACTCCTAGCCGCATACAGAAAGGTCATACGGCTACACATACCAGCCGCATGCAGACAGCCTGCACGGCCACCGATCCCAGCCGCATATCATCTATCCGATGCGGCTCACGGTCAGTCTTTGACCGCCTCTCATACAGTCCTGACCACGAAGGCTCTCTGGCGCATATGCCAGACTCTGTTGTGACCAGCTTGGACTCTTCCTACTATGCACTCTCAGGTGCTAGAGGGAGGAATTCTCGGGCAGCGCGGGCTCGACGAGCCCAGTCGGCTGTCCCAACTTCTGACTATCAGGGCGTCCCGCTGACTATTATGCGAACCCCTGATAGAAAGTTGTATAAAGCTATCCGTGTCCAGCCCCCGGCAGCCGACAAACGGGATAGTCATCAAAAATCTCCCAACAACGATCAGGGACAAGTACTCGTACGACCCCCACATCAGGGAGCAGGCAGGAGGCCGACATGCTCATGTACTCATGACTCCCAAGCCCACCAAGCAGGTGACTTGTACAACGTGATTCTTCACAAACGCAAGGAAAGAGACGACGATTTGATGTACAGAGAGTCCTGTCAAGGACATCAATGCACCCAAGTCATTGTCAACTGCTGCTGCAACAAGGCAGCAGTACAAAAAGACCGGCGGTCTATCTTCCAAAGGCTGCAACACCCAAGCTCAGAAGACGAGGCGCTTCTTGTCGCCTCTTGTAATTCTGCCCTGAAGATTCCTGGGAGCGGAAGAGGGAAGAAAACAAATGTCTCCAGCCTGAAAATTTCAACCGGCGTAACCAAGAAAATTTCTTCTAAACGGTTGTCTACCACCGTTGCAGGAGGAGTTTACCAAGGTACCCGCTCAAAGACGAAATCTGCCACACTGGGAGATTCGTCCACATCTATGGGAGACACTGGAGCAGGGGGTAGCATTCCTCCAAATATCCATAACAACCCGGTGTTCCAAGAAGATAGTCCGAGGGAAATGGTTTACCCAACAGATGCAGCAGATCCCGACGTCCCCGAGGATGTCCACAATTCTCAAGACGAGACAAGCTCTGAAGCTGAGGGTACCACTCTTTCTGAGTCTGAACTAGAGAAGAACATTCCCACATACCCGACGACTTTTCTGTACGAGGGTACGACTCAGAGGGCACGTCCTCTACCGTTCCTTCCATCTCTCATCATATAAGGACGGTATTTATGACGGACAGCAACCAAGAGTCCCAGTGATCGCCAACGCATCGACACTCTGGAGGCTATAATGCATGCTTTGGTCAAGTTCGTGGACGAGATCAAAGCGGCCCTTCCAACTCTGCAAGGAAGGACGCCTGGCCAAACGAGCTTGGGTCCCGCGGTCAATACGGACTCGAACTCAGCTGCACCAAACCCGGGCGATAATCCTCCTGAAATATTGGCTCCCACCGCTGCAGACGAGGCCAGGGAGGCAAGAAGAGAGGTCCAGGAGCTCCGGGCCATGTTCCAAGCCCGAAAAAACCTGCCAGGACCTCAGGATACGACAACCGTACCCTGCTGCATGGAGGGATGTTCCTTTTCCACCAAAATATAAACCATTCCACATCAATCCATATGACGGGAAGACATCTGCAAGTAGGTACATCACCTACTTCAAAGTCATTACCGACAATCTGCCCTATGACGATGCCATCCTTACGCGGTTGTTCATCGGAGCCTTGGAAGGGGTCACCTTCGACTGGTACCACAACTTGTCTGACAATTGCATCCACTCCTTCACCGGCTTCAAACGCATGTTCCTAGAGAGATTCTATGAAGTAGGACAAGACGTGACAATTTCCACTCTCATGGACATTGTTCAGAGAGAAAAGGAGCAAACAAGAAACTATATCGAGCGGTTTCGCCAAACCGCGATGAAGCTGCCTTCCGGCAACCCTGATTCCTCCTTGATTGAAATTTGCCAAAAGTGACTGCTTCCCACAATCAGCCTCTGGATGGGCAAAAGTCAATTCAAGGATTAGAAAACGTTCATCATCAGTGCCACCAGCGCAGAAGACAAAGTGAAGAAAGCCCGCCAACTGGAATTGCACATCTCGAAGGAGAAGACAAGGGCAAATGCCCTAATATCAACAACAACAACGGTGGTAATTCCTCTAGCAACCGAGACAACAAGGGCAAGCAGGCTATGGTGACCGACACAGCCCCAAAGCCCGAATCAACGTCGACAGAAAAGCAGTGGCCTCAGATGGCCTACTCCTTCGAGGATGGCCATGTTAAACCCATCTTAGACATGCTCATCCAAGGAGGATGAATTCAGCTCCCTCCTCCCAGGCATGAGCCTCGACCTGCAGATATGGAGAGTCCCAAGTACTGCCATTACCATCGCTATGTTCACCATGCTACACATGACTGCTATCAGCTAAAACGATACATCCAACATCTCATCGATTCTAAGGCCCTGGCCATTGATTTCGAAGAGGTGACCGTGGCAGCCAACATGGTGTCAGTACAAATTGGCAGCTTCCCTCCGACAAAGACTCAAGATGGAGTAGTACCCGTCCCCAGAGCAAAGATGGAGGTCTCTAACCTTCCACCTCCCCGAGACCAAGCTACTGGTCTAGTGCCCCTTACTACATCGCGAGGGAAGATCATGTGGGTCCATCCGGACTTGGTACCTGAGGTGACTCAGTCCGCACCTCCCTCCACCAGCAAGAAGAAGAATGGGAATGTCAAATCATGTCGCACGATCTCGATAGAGGTCGAAGAAGCTACTGCTGTTGTTACCCGCTCCGGCGCACAAATCCAACCTCCACCGGGTAACTCGACTGAAGATCATCAGCCGACAGCTGCTGATGCTCCAGGACCTCCGCAGCCTTCGACGACCGACAAGCCTAGGCTGAAGGAAACTTGCTTCGACAAACCTCTCCGAAGAGAGACGCCTCATGGGCTAAAGAAGCCATACAACTTTGACATCCTGGCGCAATTGGCCAACACACTGGCCAAATTATCACTATACGAGCTCCTAAGGCTCTCCAAAGATGTCCGCGCCGTACTGAGCGAAGCACACCAGAATGCCGACGCATATCTGGCTCAGTCCAATCTCACCGGGGAGGACTCGCCGGCAGATCTCCAGGACAGCGCTTGTACAGGGTAAATGCCCAACATTGTCTTCACTTTGCAGGATATGCTTATCAAGACCAACCTGCACGATCGCCCCCTGTATTATATTGGGTACATTAGCGATATCAAGGTTGATCGGATGCATATTGACCCCGGGTCCTCCATAAGCATCATTCCGAAGAGCTTACTACACCATCTACGCATCCCAATGCATCGCCTGACGCCGACAAGCACCGCCATCAGCAATTTCAATTCGGGTAGGAGCTACCCGATTGGGAAGATTCGCCTAAAGTGCCAAATCGGCGACCTTCAGTCAGAAGTGACCTGTTATGTCATAGATGCGGACACTTCCTATAATATTCTCTTGGGGCGTCCTTGGATACACGATTACATGATCGTGCCTTCCATACTGCACCAGTGCTTCAAGTACGTCGACAAGTATGGCCTTGTGAGGACAAAATTTGCCGACATCGATCCCTTTAAAGGGGTCGAATCCTACTACTCAGTTTCATGCTTGTACGAGAAGTCAAAAAAGCATCTTGCCGAAGGAGATACTCAAGCTCAAACTGAGGCAGCAACGGGATCAAAAGAACCTCTGACGATCCACCTCCAAGCCTGCAAGCCTGGCATAACTGCGCCCCTTACAGCCACTCTACGTAAGGACGCAATTACCCTCTCTGCACAGGAGGAACAGATGATAATCCGACTGCCAAGGTCTGGCCAAGCGCCAAGACCCACGATAGAGCCACTGACAATCAGGTTGCCTAAAGCTAACCAGCGACAAACAGGGGAGCTCAATCCCTCTGTCAAGCCGATGACAATTCGTCTTCCCAGAATGAATCAGCAACCGAGCACTAAGCCAGGGACTACTAGCCAGCTAATAACTCCCCGCTCAATACCGAGCACCAAACTGGGGGTAGCTAGTATGCCAACAACTCCACGTTCTGCTCCACCCATGGAGCCCCTGATAATCAAGTTACCCAAGTCATCCTCTAAGTCTGCATTTACACAGGGGGTGGCTGAAGAAGAATCTGAGCTGTCCAAGTATGTGGCTGCTTACACTGATGCTCCATCCGCAGATGATGTAATCCTACTGGAAAAGATACATTACTTCATCAATAAAGGGCTATCTTTGAATTATCTCGAGCTTAATAAGCTCTGTACAATGTATGCTATGGAACACGGTATAGGCACTCACCTGCACACACAAGTGACAAATGTCTACACCGCGAACCAACTTTCTCCAGTGGAAGATGCTTACCACATAATCGAGGGAGAGGATCACCCGATCATCTTCGACCGGAAGAATGATCCACAACCCTTCAAGATAGAAGAAGTTGAGCTCGAACCCGACACCGGGAGATTGCCCCTTTATCTGTATAGTTTCCAATCCAAATACCTTATGCAAAAACAAGGATATGATCTGGAAGCTACACCAAGCTTAAACTACAGCACCGAAAGGCGGTTACACTTACAATCGCCGGCTCCTGCTGGAAAACCATGAGATTATTACATCAAAACCAGATGTGGGCTAGGTTATGTCATACCTGCGACGACACCTGAAAGCTCAGACGAAGAATGCGACTGGCATTCACACTCAACCGGATCACCCACTTCCGATTCAGATATCAGCATCGGGGACATGCTCAGGCAGGTCTGGTCCGTCAATATGGAATTTGCCGACGCCTACGAAGAAGATGAAGACATTCCTGAACTTTTTGAGCTAGAGCCATGGGCACAACAACTAGATGCACAGTAGAAGAAGCGGTTTGAACAAAGAGAGCCTCCCACCGAGGATGAGGTTGTACAAGTCGATCTCGATAATGAGTCCTCTCCAAAGCCCATCTTCGTCAGCAAGAATCTGACAGACGAAGAGCGAGAATCACTACTATAACTCGTCAGAGAATACATCGACGTGTTTGTCTGGAGCTACGAAGATATGCCGGGACTGAACCCCGAGATTGTGCTCTACAAACTCAATATCCGTCCGGACGTAAAACCAGTCAAGCAACAGCAACGTCGGTTCCGTCCCGACGTCATGAATGCCATTGAAGTCGAAGTAAACAAACTAATAGCCAGCGGCTTCATCCGTGAGGAACAGCATCCTGACTGGGTCACCAATATAGTACCAGTCCTCAAGAAAAGTGGAAAGATTCGAATCTGCATCGACTTTCGCAATCTGAATGAGGCGTGTCCTAAGGACGAGTTCCCTCTCCCTATCACAGACATCATGATCGATAACACCTACGGCTTTGAGCGTATGTCATTCATGGATGGTTTCTCGGGGTACAACCAAATCAAGATGTTCCCTGACGACGAAAAGCATACATCGTTCCGAACACCAATTGGCACATATTGCTACACAGTTATGCCTTTCGATCTAAAAAATGCTGGCGCCACCTATCAAAGAGCTATGAGCATCATCTTTAGAGACCACTTACACAAGACAGTGTAATGTTATGTCGACGACATCGTCGTCAAAAGCCACTCTAAGGAAGATCATTTGCATAATCTGAGGACAGTGTTCGACCTGATGCGAGCACACAATTTGAAAATGAATCCCATAAAATCCTTCTTGGGCATATCCAGCGGAAAGTTCTTGGGTTTCATCATTACCTCCCAGGGTATCCACGTAGACCCTGAAAAGACGAAGGCCATCATGGAAATGGGTCCTCCGAGAAATCTCCGTGAACTCCGAGCCTTCAAGGGAGGTTAGCCTACATCAGGAGGTTTATCTCTAACCTCTTCGGACGATGTCAGCCATTCACCCACCTCATGAAGAAGGGCATTTCATTCGTATGGGATGAAGAATACCAGCACGCCTTCGACAGTATCAAAGAATATCTGACGAACCCTCCAGTTCTGGTAGCCCTGATTGCTGGAAGACCATTCTTGCTCTATGTACGAGCGATGGAACATTCTCTCGCTGCTCTACTAGCACAAAACAACGAGGCAGGCCACGAACAAGCTATATATTACCTCAGCCGAATGATGATGGGGCCGGAACATCGATACACTGTTGTAGAGAAAGAGTGCCTTGCTCTGGTTTTTGCCATTCAGAAGACGTGACACTACGTCACGGGACAAACCATCTATGTCATATCAAGAGTCAACCCCCTCAGGGTCCTCATGACTAAACCAGGACACTCAGCTCTCGCCTCGCTACTTGGGCGATATTACTATCCCCCTACTACATAATCTTCGTCCCACAAAAGGCTGTTAAAGGTCAAGCTCTGGCAGACTTTTTAGCAGCACATCCAGGTTTGGAGTCAACCAGAATAGACGAAGAAATTCCAGATGAGGTCACTAATTCAAATATGGCCTCCCATGATACCGTATGGCGGATGTTCTTCGACGGCGATTCTAGAACCGGGCCCAAGGGCAACATCATCGCTGGAGTCGGAGTAGTGCTAATTTCTTCCACCGGGTTGGTGATCAATCGAGCTTATTCCCTCACAGAGCCCTATTCAAACAATGTGGCCGAGTATAATGCTTTGGTCATTGGTCTTCGACTTACAAAAGAGCTGGGGGTAGAGCACCTTGAAGCATATGGCGATTCGCAGCTAATCGTCAATCAGATCCGGGGCTCATACGAAGTCTGCCATGAGGACATGATCCCCTACCACCAAATAGCGATCGACATCATCTCGTCCCTGGAGGGGTTCTTCATAGAGCACGTTCCCAGGCTCCAAAACATTGAAGCCGATGTCCTAGCAGGTCTTGCCGCTTCCTTAGCAGTTCCGAATCATGCTCATCATCTGGTTGAGATCATAGGCCGTGAGTTGGTCTGTCCCAGAAATAATGTTCAGTGTGCCGAGAGCTACTTCGCCCTGACAGTCGACGAAGCACCAGACTGGAGACAACCGTTCTGCCGAAGAATCCGAAAGAAGCCACTTCTATTAGAAGACGTTCCCTCAGATTTTTCTACGATACAGAGACAAAAATGCTATATCGGCGATCATACGACGGATTACTGCTTCGATGCCTTTCAAATACAGAAGCCAAAGAAGCCGAGCGTGAAGCGCACGATAGCATCTGTGGGGCCCATCAGCCTGGCCCGAAACTACAAGATAGCCTTCGTCGAATGGGCTACTACTGGCCCACGATGGTTGCAGACGTGATAGACTATGCACGAAAATACAAAGCCTGTCAAGTCCATGCAGATTTCATCCACCAGCCATCCGAGTTGCTACACCAGACGGTGGCATCCTGGCCCTTCGAAGCATGGGGAATGGACATCATCGGTCCGATCACTCCGCCTTCGTCCCGACGACATTGCTTCATACTCGCAATCACAGATTACTTCTCCAAATGGACGGAAGCTGTTCCGCTGGCAGAAGTGAAGACTTCAAACGTGATTAGTTTCCTCAAACATCACGTCATCTATCGCTTTGGGCTGCCCCGAAGGATCATCCCTGATAATGGTTCGCAGTTCGCAAGCCACGCTTTCTATCGGTTTTGCGACAAACACCGCATCCAGAATATTGCTTCAACACCATACAACCCAGCGGCTAATGGTCTGGCTGAAGCATTCAACAAAATAATCATCAAGCTTCTCAAGAAGTTCGTGTCATCAAACAAACGCGACTGGAATGAAAAGCTCGGTGAATGCTTATGGGCGTACTGACCACAGTACGGACCGCCACCGGGAACACACCATTCTCTCTGGTATACGGAAGTGAGGCAATTCTCCCACTGGAGACTCAAATCCCCTCACTCCGTGTTGCTCTCAAATACAGATTGACGACGGATGATAATCACCATCGCAGACTACAAGAGCTGGAGGCCCTAGATGAGAAGCGCCTGTTAGCTCAACAGCGAATCGAGCTGTACCAAGCACGTATCTCCGGAGCCTTCAACAGGAAGGTTAAAATCAGAACATTCCAAGTGGGCAACCTCGTTCCGGCAGTTCGGAGGCCGATGGTTATGACTCACAAAACCGCCGGCAAGTTCCAGCCAAAGTGGGAAGGCCCGTTCATCATTGATGCTGTATTCTCTAATAGAGCTTACCGCCTCGCAAAACAAAACGGAGACTTGCTCATGTTGCCCATCAACGGCAAGTTCCTAAAGAAGTATTACGTCTGAAACGACAAATCTGCCAAAATAATGAGTTATGTACCCGCTGGTACTGCTGAACTCACATCTCGACTATAAATCTGCCAAAATGATGAGTTATGTACCCGTTGGTACCGCTGAATTCACATCCCACCTTCAAAACTGCCAAAATGATGAGTTACGTACCTACTAATATCGCTGAACTCGTATCCCGACTACAAATCTACCACAGTGATGAGTTACGTACCCTCTGGTACCGCTGAACTCACATCCCGAAAATAAATCTTCCGAAGCAATGAGTTACGTACCCCCGGTACCGCTGAACTCACATTCCGACTCCAGATCTCCAGATTGTCGAGTCACGTACCCGCAGGTATCGCTGAACTTACATTCTGGTCCCAAATCTCCCAGATTGTTGAGCTACGTACCCACAAGTACCGCTGAACTCACATCGTGGCCACTACAGATGAATCTATATCGCGTCTTTTAGGTAGTAAGTCATGTATGATTATACCTCTGAACTTTCTTCCCAAAAAAGAGCTCCCTCTTTATGATCCAATACCCGCACTTTCAGTGCACAAAAAGGGTAACAGATCCACGAATGCTCCGAAACAACCACGTCGATGCTACTTCTGAGTTGTTTCCCCTCCATAAAAAATAAACCGCCCCTCAAATAGAACCTCCATGTCCTCATTACCTCTGAGTTGTTCTATATTCCCTTCATGGAGCCCCCTCCTGCCATGTCCTCATTACCTCTGAGTGGGAAGGCTCCATCGAAGAAACCCTCATATTTACCACGTCCTCATTACCTCTGAGTAAGTATGTTGGTTCCTTTCCGTCTCGTCTTATTGTCCGTATCCAGAACCAGGATACTCCAAGGATAATAAGCCCACAAAAAGTCTCTCAAAGAACAGAGTGAATGTAGTCTGTTCACTCGAAACCAGTTACATTCACATGACTACATCTCATGAGCAAGCCAGAAAAATTCTCTATCATTTCATTCAGACAAGAAAAAAAAGATTACATTGATGTCCAAAAGAAGCAAAACACAAACTGCAACTAAAGACAAACAGAAATATCAGGACCAAAGACGGACATTTATGAGAGCCCACGAATCCTAGTTGCGGGGGCGCATATACCAATCCCTCAACCATTTTGCATATAAAGGATCTACTTGAGCAAAATCCTCGTCCGGAGTAGGAAGGTCAGAACTCCCAGTACTACCGCCGTCAGACTGGGGCTCCTCCTTTACAGCAATGGGCGCCAGCTCTCCTTTCTGTTCCTCCGTTGTTGGTATCACCCCCTCCTTAACAAACGATGACTCTTATTTGAGAGGAGGCAACAGCTCTTCCTTCGCAACGATCTCAGCCTTCGGTAGGGATGCTGCAAGGATCAAAAATAAAAAAACAAAGTTAGATGGTCAGGGCCTTATGCGGCCCAATCCAGACGAACTCATGCGGTCATGTTTGAGAGGACTTCATGCGACTCGATTCAGAGGGGCTCATGCGGCTCTGTTCGAAGGGTCATCATGTGGTCCAGTTTGTGAAGCATCTAGGCGGCCACTAGATAACTCCCATGCGGCTCGGATATGGGATATACTCCCATGCGGCTCGTACATGGGACGCACATGTGGCCCATACAAATCGAACAGTTCGACGAGAACGAGGGACGCATTAAAGGCTTGTGCATAAAGCATGCAACAGAGCCGTCTTTGTTTCAAAAGATATGATCTGCCTAAACTCTTACCAGCAATGGGGGGTGAACGTCGGGGTGGACTTCAGGCACCGGGGCTGACGAAGAAGCCACACCCTTTCCTTTCGCCGCGGCTTTCGAAGCTTTGGGGGCCATTGTCGATGATGATCGAAGAAGGAAAAACAGCAGCTTAGGGCAAAAGAAAAGGAAGACAAAAGAAGGCAAAGAAGTTTCTCTGTCCTAACAGTACCCTTATTTATAGGACGGCATAGGAGGGGCACGTGGACCGATAAAACCGCTTCGGGTCGTGTGCTGCAGGCAAAACCGACTCCTCGGATTTTGCCTCCTCTCTCATAAAGAAGATTCATCCAGGGTATAAAATCCAAATATTTAATGAACCAACTCTTGGGATTCCCCCAAAAGACGGCTCTAAGAAAACGAATTAAGGGCAATTAATGAGACGCACGAGAGGCAGAGAGCCCATGCGGCTATGGAGTCTATGCGGCCAAGAACATCTTATGCGGCCAGCGGAGCTCATATAGCCATGCTTCTTATTCAATTTATTCCAATTTTTCAAATTGAAAACTTTGAGGGAGGTCTTGTAGAAGCATGGAAAAGAATTAGAAAAGCCCATGCGGCTCAAAACAGAAGAAGCCCATGCGGCTCAAAACAGAAGAAGCCTATGCGGCTCAAAACAGAAGGAGCCTCATGCGGCTCAGGAATCTATCAGAGCCTCATACGGCTCAGAAGCTCTTCAATAGCCTCATGCGGCTCAGGAAAGAAGCACGTGACCCTATGCAGCTTGCCTTTACAGGTGGCTATAAAGTGACTGCTCTCATTAAATGCTCTGACATAAAGTGATGACTCTGACATTAAAGCTGAACTTCGACATGACGGCGTATTCCTCGGAAAACGAAGAAAATCTCCTATGCAGCTGGCACGATCCACCAACTATAAAGCTCCATATACGGCTGCCACCACCCCATGCGGCTGATGTTCGTATGCGGCTCAGATCGTGGAGACCCTCGTCATGCAGCTCAAATTATAAGAAGTCACCCCATGCGGCCGCAGTTCTCATACGGCTCGAATCATGGGGATCATCTCCATGCGGCTCCAATATTGAGAGGCCACTCCCATACAGCCCTGACACGTGGCTAGTCCTTTGTAGCTCAATTGGAAACCACCCCCATGCGGCTAAGATGTCGGAGACTACACCTATGCGGCTGCGACCTTCATGCGGTCCAACGCCTATGAAGCTACCCTCATACGGCTGTGGCTCGCGGTTATGACACGTGGCAGAAGATCAGTTTCCCATGTGGCACTAAATCAATCAAGAGTTATCAACAAATCCCAACGACCATATTTATTGTAATCACAATTATTACTCAAATCACATCAGATTTGTTGATTGGACACGTGGCAGGAGATCCGATCTTCCCAAGATTCATGACAATCAACATTGATTGCCCCTGCAGATTTTGCACAATCAGCATTAATTGTCCAGATTCGTTGCGATCAAGATTAGTGGTCCAGATTAATTACCAACAAAATAGGATCAAGGAAAATGGCAATTAAATCCCCACGCCGCCAACTTTTTTAGGGTAATCATTGTAAACCCTAATGATGACACCCCACCCCTATAAATAGCAAAGTGCCATTCCCTTGTAAAAGATCCCCGGTCCAAAATAAATAAAATTATAGCAAGGTGCAATTCTCTTGCAAAAGAGATCCTCTCCACCCGGCTGGACAACAGAGAGACAAAGACGCGCACAGAAGAGTCTTCTCATCTTGAGAGCAGTTCTTCACCGGAGCCAAGGCTACGTCTGATCGTCCAATGAGTAAGGCAGAGCGGCCGTCGCTTTTTCGAGCCTCTACCGTCACCTCCCAGAATCTAAACTAAATAATCGTACTTAGATTGTTGTACCTAGGTTTTCGTCCCTATGCTTTCTTTGTACGAGCGAGTTTGTATTGTGAAGTAAAAGTTCAGTCCTCCCATATAATTGTTCTGTTCTTTTATAATCAATGGCAAACAGTCACCGACTCTTCCGCTGATCACGAAAGGTCCGATGAAGCGCAGGCTAAGCTTTCCACCTCCACCAAAACGTATGGTACCACGAGTCAGAGATATCCTCAAAAAAATTATGTCACTGACCTAAACACAATCAAGGTCTCAAATTACTAAATAATTAAATATGATCAAACAACACAAACAAACAACCTACTTCTAATCCTATCTCCAGTCAACTAAGTCAAACATAGTCAATGGTCAACTACTGGTCAACAACTAGTCCATTTGTCAACATCCAAGTACTTGGTCAACAACTGGTCAACTTCTTAGGGTTTTATCTATACTAGCTATCTAGGTGTTGGCAACTAGAAATTAGCAAAAGGAAAAACTCTATAATAGACTAACTCTTAACTTCCCAAATCCTATCAAGTCACCCATAACTAAATACCTATAATCTAAGCATACAATCCCAAGTACAACATATACATAAGCTCAAGAACAACAATCCATTACATATATCCTAAGTATATCATCTATATATATATATATATATATATATATATATATATATTTTTTATATATATATATATATTATATATATATATATATATAAATATATATATATATATATATATATATTTAAAATATATATATATATATATATATATATATATAAATATATATATATATATTTATATATATATATATATATAACTGATCATCAAAGTGTTAAAGTAGACTAACTCATAAGGAACTGAACAAATGCTTAGAAATTAGGCTAAGGATGAATGGTCTGAAATATCAATGTAGGCAAAAGGGAATGATACTAAGGAGACTGAATTTATAAGCAAAAGGGACAGGACATTAGGATCCACTTGTAAGTTAAAGTGAAAGGAAACCTACATGGTGACTGAAACATGCCTTTAGATCAAACCTGGGCCTCTCCTCTCTATCTGGACTGAACAACTACTAAACTACATGCAGGATAGTGGTCTAAAAGAAGTGAACCAAACTGGTGTGCAGGGAATGCAATAGGCAGTATACTGCAAATGAGTGCAGGCTACATACCAAATCAAAATATATTACATATATACAAGCTATATATATATTCAACTCTTATCACCTCAAACTCTACTTGAAGTCTAACTCACACTCCCTACCACATGCCTATCACTCCAATGAAGGGGTCAGATACTGTAGGGTGTATTGGGACAGAGCAGTGGTGTAGCATGGCTGCATATAAAGATGCAGAACAATCATATGTAGGATAATGATAGGTAGGACACATACATATGGAAAATTGAACCAATGCCCGGGTAGAGGCTTTGGAAGACTGAACCAATAATGAAAGAAAGGGTTTGGACATATATCTGGACAGATGGGCTAAACAGGTATCATATGTATCTAATATAATGAAAGAGGGACAGAATAAATGATCAAGGAAGAACTTTTATTAACAACCCACCTTATATCCCCAATGTATACAACTGTCTTAAATGGACTGAACAACCATGCCCAAAAAGGTTTAGACTCCACTGTAGGGCAGGTACTGCATGTTATACAGAAGGGTATTGCAAGGCTATCAAGTAAGGTAAAATGTGAGATGCAATATGTCACCATGTACAGAAGGTAAGGATGAGTGCAAACCTCTAACATGCATGATACTAACTCTCCAGATATGTTGAATATGTTAAGGGGTTGATGGTTATATTGGTGAGTCAATAATTGGGGTCTGAACAATGGTCCAGTGAAATCTATGATGCAACATGGTAGGTAATGAAATTGTGAGTACAGTGAACAACTCGTACAAGTATGAACCAAGGGCACAACGTCTCTAATGAAGGGTCTGCATACTGCCTATAAAGGTTGATCAAACATGACTGAACTCAACACAAAGAGAACTTAACTAAAATAGAAAACTGAACTAAATATAGGCTAAACAACATGTCAATACCGTATACAACAATGACCTATAGATACCAACCAAACCCATATCCCATATGCCAATATCATCTGTAACCTATCTATATATAAAGACCTCTCAGTCTTAGGTAAAACTACAACTACACTCAAGGATAGGCTCTGGTCATAGGTGCCTTACTGGAAAGGGTAAGGAAAAATAATAATAAATCATCAAGGCTGTAAGGCATACTAACATCCTATATGGAAACTGGTAGATATTATAAATAACAGAGGAATCGTCTACAATGGGTTACTATTCTAACACCAATACTAACTATCATCTCTAGGGCACAGACACTCTGCAAATCATCATATCATTACACTATGAAAGAACTACATATGAATAAGCTCTACAAAAACTAAAATATCCTTACTCTTAAGTTATTTGATGATGGAATACAATTTTATAATAGCAGAAGGGTATGATAGAGATGATATATTTAAAAACCTTCTCAAGATACAATCTGATAATCATATGCGTCTGTCCAAAATCATGTTACTCAGAGTCCTCGCCATGCCAGTAAACAAGGCTGTGATAAACGATAGATTCTTTAACTGGGGTATGCACCTCTATAATCATGTCGTCTAGAATTTTCGCTATGCCAACTAGTATAGTGGCAAAAAATTCCAAATCTCATAACCAAGATACGTACATCCGAAGTTAGGTCTCTATGTTCCCGCCACGCCAGCTAATATGGCTGCAATAAACTATATGTTCCATAATCAAGTAGACGTTTTACCATCCCTGCTATTCCCGTCAATATATGTTATCAGAAAATATCGTAACTCAGGCCATAAAAATTCATCTCGATAGGAAAATCAAAATCAACAACGATCTATTCAAAAATCAAATTCAATAATCAAGGAGTAAGGGTGAACAAAATAGGGAAAGGATTTTAATTTAAAGTTTAAACAAAATTCTCAAGGGTCGTCCCAGGAATCTCTCAAGGAATCCTAACTGTGATTGAGTACCTTCAAAAATATATCGTAATCCTACTGCAGGTTGTAGTGATACTCCTGTTCGAATAGCACTACATAAACTCGACCTGCATGTGCCACCACTAAAAATGTGTCACGACCCATACCCTAGTGTAAGGGCACGAGAAGTAGGTACGTCCAGCCTATGCCGCAGTATCGACGGTAGAACGCTGTCCTAGGTCAATCATCTAACGATATAAGTTACCTCTACAGTATATACACTCCGAATGGAGGTGACATAACAGAATACAGTCTCAATCACATCTATGGCCGAAAACGATAAGATAGATAGATATGAAACGAATCCACAGAATACAGATAGATAGAAAGTTCTAAGTGTCTAAGAAAACATCAAATCCAGAAAATATTCCAAATCTCAAATACAGTAATCCGTAGAGTAAATACAACTAAAAATGACTAATCTAAACTAATGGTGTGTCATCCACTACTAATGGATCTTGCTGGAGATCCAGGTCACAGCAATCCTCTAGGATAGTCCCATAATACGTGGTACAGAGCGCCTTGTCCTCATCTTCTGTAATATTTTCAACAGGTCCAGTCAAGATAGGAGCGAGCAAAATACATCTCATACAAATCATAACAGGTTAGGAAATATAAACATGCTAGAGAGTAAGATACATGAAACTGAAAGAACAACATGATATAAAAGAGAGAGAGCGGTAAGTAAATAGCTACAATATATATAGAAAACTATCAGTGACTAATGATTCAGAGTACAAGATAAACATGTGAATAGCTGGATGTGATTCATGACTATACTAAAGAGGTGATTCATGACTATACTACTTTAGAATTATTTACATATTTAGTTCTACTCCCCCATCCCCAATAAATACACAAGGATCCAGTCAAGTTACGTTAAGATTCATGACTACGCTATTGGCTCATAAAGAGTGATTCAAAAGTGATTCATGAATTGATTTGTAAAGGCTCTGTGATTCATGAGAGTACAGGAATCAAAAGCAGATACATGATAGATTCATGATAATAGAAGCATGAGATACATGATGTAAGTGAAACACACGAGACATGAGTATATGATGCTCCCGAGAGGAAAAACATCTCATGAAGGGATCCATATAGTACCAATCCGTGTTACCAACGTATCAGCATCAAGTAAAGTAATCTAAAGCAGGAATATAATCCTAAACAAGATATGAAATGATCAGGGAATGTACTCGTCTGGTATCCTAAATATCTGAAGAGAATATACTATCCGAGGAGTGGTGTCTGGCTCCTATAGAATAGTACAAGTCACTATATGTCTAAAATAGTAAAATAGACTGCTACAATGCATCTACATGATGTTTGGGGTCAATCTAGGCTAAAGTCAACCTTTGGTCAACTCTAGTCAACTACACTAGTCAAACTAGGTTAAGCCTAATCCAAACAAGTCTCACTACACCTAGCCAGCCTATTCTAACAAGCACACAACATCACAAAGTCATACCAGTCTATCAACACACCAATCCACATGTGTATTTATGCCAACACATAGGCTATATCACATGGGAATCTACATAGGCTATGTGCCATAGGCTATATGCCACATATAGTCTATATCACACATATTTCGCACATTTTATATACACTAAATTAATATAAATAACATAAACATATATATAGCACATTATTATATTCAAGAATATAGATAATATTTATATACATATAGTGTGATAGGGGTAGTGTGGCATGGGTGTGTGTGTTAATATTGTGTGGGTTTGTATACAACCTAGGCTAGAGTGTGTGACAGGAGAGTGTGTCCTGTGTGAACATGGTTCACATATGTATGTGTGTGTGTGGTATGTAACAGTAAATGATGTGTTTGAGTAATGTGATATATAGTTCAAATGTGTGTGTGTATACATTATAGAAAATAGTGTATTCTTAGGAAAACTGTGTAGCAGTAGGTAGGTTGTGTGTATGTGTGATACATATAGCTATAGGGTGTCAATGTTCTTAGGAAATGGCAGTACAATGTGTCAAATGTGTGAGGGTGAAAGGATGAAACAGTACAACTGTTTTTAGGTTTGAAATTAGCCTAACCATGACAGTTCATTCCTATGTGTGTGTGTCAAAATCAGTGTATTAACAGTGTAATGTAACTCAGGAATTCAGTGTGTATCATCAGTAAAATCAGTGCAATGTATGAGTGTGACTGAAATAGTGTACAATGTGAAACAGTGGAGAAATGAGTGTAACTAACAGTGTATTAACTTAGGGAATTTCAGTTTAGCATTGACAGTTTACATAATAGCAGTCCCAAACCAATTCGAAACCCAATTTCCTTTGTTAACATCAAACCTAACATGTAGCTAATACTTTAGACATATGGGGATGAAATAAATTGCAAATTAATTATGGAAACATAGTTTGAAATCACATTTAATCTCAGAAATTACATAATAGTGAATGTGCATCAGAAAAATTGTGGATTCTCAATTTGAAGACCAAATTACAATTAATATCCAAAACTAATGGTTGGTAAATGTTGTGTGTCATGTATACGTGTCATACAAGGCACTCGTGTCCAACCAAGCAGACACGAACGTGTCCAAGACGCTAAGAACACACACGAACACTGAAACTGGACACAGTGTCGTGTGCGTGTTCACAGCATTCGTGGACACGACACGATGCGAACTAGGACACATGCTCATGTATGGGGATTCGCCTAGGATAGGGCTACACCCCAGACATCTTGCCACGTGTCCCCATCGTGTCCACAACGGGTACGAGACCCGTATCAGAAGGCCAACGCATGCGTACGCACGACAGTGCATTCTCCATGCACGCGACCCCGTGTGTCCGACACGACACCATTGGCCGTGAGGCTTTCGGGATGACATGTCAGTCATTGCCCCCTCTTCGCTACCAAATCCCAGGCCGCCATGTGCCCTGTGCAGTGAGCACGAGGCCCCGAGCATTAGGACAGTATCCGCTGGCCTAAGCAGCAAGTTCGTGTCCTCGTGTGGGCACGACACGACACGAAAACCATAGACCAAGGACACGAATTCAAAGACAAACCCTAGATCTATAAATCCATTCAAAAATATTTCAAAAATAGCACAAAATATTGGGTGTAGCATTTCATCAAACACTTGTATACTAGTTATGATACGTGTCCGATACGGACATGAAATCAAATGCAATCGACACCAAACCTTCACTACATCTAGGGGACACCTAGATCTAGGCTACCATACAAAGAAAATAGAAGTAAAATGAAATTTGAAGCATTTACCTATAGGTTGCAAATGATCAAAAAAAGTCCCAAATCAAATGGTTCTCGTTTCTAGCCAAATCCTCCGAATTGCTCAAAAACTGAAATCACTCTCCATGAACATCAAATATAGGGTGATTAGAAACTATTGCAAAAGATTTGGATCAAAAAGGAATTAAAATGAAATTAATATGAATTAGGGAAGATGGGGATTTACTTTTCCTTTCTAAAAGTTGGTTGAACACAAAAGAGGCAAGAACAAAGGAAAAGAGATTATATAGGGGGATAACCTAGGTTGGCCGACCACTTAGGAAGGAATTAGGGCTAGGGTTTCAAGTCATGGGCCATGGGCCAAGTTTCATAAGTTATGAAATTAAATCCTTAAGTCATAAGTCATTGCACCTATCATTATTTCTCCTATTTCAAACTAGTTTCTAAATGACTAAAATAAGGTTGACTTAAGTTAGGCTAGGGTCACACCATACTAACCAAGTCACCATAGCTAGGGTCAACTTCTAGGTTAGTCTACAAAGTCTCAATTAGTCAAAGTCAATAATAGAAATCACCAATTCAATAATTCAAAATAAATTCAAAAATTCACAAATGACCAAAATACCTTCAAGCTAAAATGTGGTAGTGACATTATATAGGAACTAATACCAACTTGTTAGCAGTCTGTGACACAGTTAAATTTAATGTTGTCAAGGCAGAAACTGCTGCAGTCCCACACTGGTGCACAACTGAACCCTCTTGTGGTTTCTTCTTAAACCAACTAATGCTAATCCAACTTGGGAATACTATTATACCCTACCTATATACAGTCTCTAATCTCTGAGATTGTTGCCCATTTATAGACACCTAACAAGCAATGGTATCACATTGACACCTTATAATGTGTTTTGACATATCCCTATATGTCAATTGACTTTACAAACCAAATCGCCTCAACATACACAACCCATAGGAATTTGCCTACTAATATACTCCCAACTCCCTACTTAGACCCTGTACTATTCACACAAGTATTTCCAGATTTGTGCACACTATGTCTGTGCAATGACACCTCCCTAACCCTATGTGATACTCACCGATTTCTGCTATCTAACACATGGGTATCTCGATCCTAAGTACCCTTTTCCTATTTCTTGAAACCCCAGTGTTCCCAGGTATTTGCTAGTGACACACCTGAATCCCCTGTTCGACCTAATTACTTGCACTCTAACAGGATACTCTTGCTAGCACAACACACACAAGGACTCAGAACTACCATTACTTCCTACACGAGTTCCTATTACCAAAACTCTTTTCCTGTTACTCATATGGGTTATTGATACACAGATACCAAGTGACTTCTATTATTATACTTCTGTGCTCAAAATCTAAATTAGCATGACCTACCCGCTTCCTACTATTAGTTAGATAGCACGAATGACCTACTAAACCTGCCTTCCTATAGACTCAATATCTCATACAGTTGGCGATCCTATATCTTAATGTTTCTAAAATTAAAGAAATAAAAGGTTTAGTCGATTACCTATCGGAGAAGGATTACAAAGAAGATGACACGAGGAGGAGATGGTTGTTTGATTGTAGGAGCAGAAAACTGGCGCTAAATGACACTAGAGGAAATCAGGTTTGGTAGATGGAAGGGATTGTTTTCTTTTATATATATATATATTTTTTTATATATATATATATAGCCTGATTATATGTATATATATATATTTATTTTTATTTTATATATATATATATATATATTTATTTATTTATATATATTTATATATATATATATATATATATAATATAATATAATATATATATATATATATATATATATATATATATATATATATATATATATATATATAGCCTGATTATATGAGAGGGGATACGATGAGTTCGATTTGAATTCAATGTATAGAAATTGAATTTAAGAGAGATAGTATTCGAGGTAGGGTGGTTGTTCGACATAATTTGAATTAAAAATTATACCAAAGCCCCCAATAACAAAATTGGTTTTACAAAAACCCTCTTTTTCTCATGGCAACTAATACAATGTTTGCATATTTAACATATATAAGGAAACGAAATTTAAACTTAAAGGGATATAATTTGGTTCAAGTGTCACAAATCTGCCCACCTTAAACAAATTCGTCCTTAAAATTTAAAGATAGACACAATATAGAAATATACCTCATGGATCAAAAAAGATAGGGGTAACGATCGTGCATCTCATCCTCTCTCTCCTATGTGGATTCGTCCGGAGAGTGATGTCTCCACGCGACAGGGACTAATGAAATTATCTGGTTTCGCAGCACCTTCTCTTTGCGATCCAAGATTTCCACAGGCTACTCCTAATAGCTAAGGCACGGTCCCACCTCAATCTTCGAGTGATCTAACACATGGCTGGGGTCTGCCACATATCCTCGTAGATGTGACATGTGGAACACATTATGCACCCCTTCCAATGTAGGTGGCAAGGCCAATCGGTATGCCACTACACCGATCCTCTCAAGGATACCGAATGGCCTGATGAACCTTGGGCTGAGTTTACCGCCTACACCGAAATAAATCGTTCCACGTCGGAGATATCTTCAAGAACACCAAATCGCCAACCTAGAACCATATATGATATATTTATGTAATCTATAAGTATACACGTATCTACAATAAGGAAAATCTATACCTTAAACTCTAACGGTCTACGGTAACTGTCAGCCCAGTGCTTTTGTCTGTCCTGAGCCACGCGAAGTCGCTCTCTAATCTGCTTCACTTTCTCCACATCATCTACTACCATCTCTGGTCCCAATAGTCCTCTCTAGTCTACGTCATCCCAAGATAAGGGAGTTCGGCATCTTCATCCGTATACAGCCTCAAATGGAGACATCTCTATACTAGCCTACTAGCTGTTGTTGTATGTGAAGTCTACCAGGTGAAGATGGCCCTCTTACGAGATACTGAAATCTAATACATAAGGCCGTAGCATGTCCTCAAGCGTCTGAATAGTCCTCTCTGACTGTCCGTCCATCTGAGGGTGGTATGCAGTGCCAAACTTAAGCTGTCGCCAAACTAGTTTGCAGACTCCTTCAAAAATGGGATGTAAACATGCTATCCTAATCGAAGACGATACTCACTGGAACCCCGTGCAACCTAATTATCTATTTCACGTATAGCTCAGCCAAGATCTCCGTGGACAATTCCACTTTGAATGGTGTAAAGTTTGCCGATTTGGGCAACTTTTACGATGATCCAAATCGCATCGTGATATGTTCTCACTTTCACTCGGGAATCGGTAAACGTTGAAGCAACCCTACTGGCCTCTGCCTTTCGGCTTTGACCTATTCGCACACTAGACATCTAGCAACGAAGCGAGCCATTTCTTGTTTCATACCATACCACCACACATGATCCCCCAGATCCTTATACATCTTGTTAGCTCCCGAATGTATAGAAGAACGATGCACCTCCTATATGACTTTTTCCTGCAGATCACCACAAGGTACACATAACCTAGTGTCGTGCCTCAATGAGCCATCCTCTACGATAGAAAAATCATCTAACAATCCAGTCTGCACTTGTGCTCGGATACTACTTAAGTCCTCGTCTTGATACCGTGTCTCACGGATCTTGTCCGTCAATTACGACTGAATCTGCATAGCCATCATCTGCATCTCTACTCCCAAAATAATAATCTCTATGCCCAAGCTCTCTAAATCTGCTTATAAGTTGCGGTCTCTAATCAACCGCATAGCTACTGGATACCTGCTCAAGGCATCCACAACTACATTAGCTTTTCCCAGATGATATTGTAGGGAAATGTCATAGTCACTCATCAGCTCTAGCCATCTGCGTTGTCTCATGTTTAGCTCCTTTTGTGTGAAGACATACTTCAAGCTTTTGTTGTCAGTAAAAATTTCCACTCACTCTCCGTACAAGTAGTATCTCCATGTCACGACCCACACCCGCTTTTCGGATACAAGTGCGTGGGCAAGTCCATCCTACGCCGCGGTATCGTTGGTAGAACGTTGTCTAGACCTCAATGATCAAAGTCATAATATTTGCTCATAAAAAAATCTCTTTATTTGTTTGTTCATTCACAATAACTAAATCATTTATAATTTCAAAGATTACATTAAATCAAAAATACAATGTCTTATAAAAGTAGAAAATAGCTACTTGAAACTTTATGATCAACTCTTCTATCTAACTAGTCTATAGGATTGATCTTCGAAACAATCCCTCCCAAGATCCAAGTGCATAGAGTAGCAACGACAAATCTGAAAAATGGTTTCCAGTCAGGAATGGAACGAGTACAATTCAAGCATGCAGTATTAAATATATGATAACGACTATAAAACAGTGAATAGAAATGACATACATGATAAAAATAAGAAAACTGTAAATTATGGCATGGAAAGTAAAGTAGAACAGTTAACAAGAGCTATATGATGACAAGTAAAGCATGAAACCAGGAAACATAACCATCTACGTGATTTGAAGTACATGTTTCAATATGTGATCGGTATGGGGTAGTTACACCGTACGGTCTATAAGGTCAACTATGCAATATGCAGCAAGGTCTAAGGTCTTATCACATATTTATTTGGTACTTCTCCGCCCGACTACTACACATGGATCAAGTAACGACAATAGGTCACGAAAATGCGATAAAAATAAAATAAAATATCGTATTATGACTAAATCCATATGCCACTAATCCGTGTAACGAACGTGTCTATAATCAAATATGCATCACTAATCATGCAATTATAGTAATTAACAATAGGGATATTTAGACTCTGGGTCTCAAATAAGTTTCAAATTTTGTGTTTGGGTCTCCATATTTTACATAATTAGTGTTTAGGTCTCAAAAGTGTCATTAATGTATCAAAGTGTAACCAAATGTGTCACTAATTATTTTTTGTGATACTTGTGAGACACAAACACTAATTATGTATAATATAGAGACCCAAACAAAAATTTCAGAACTTATTTGAGGCCCAAAGTCTAAATATCCCTTAACAATACTGGAAATAAACAAGAAATGTACTCGTCTGGGGTCCTTAGCTGGTGGAACAGATAATACCATTGAGTCTAGAATAGTCCGATTAGCCAGGGTAGATGTGAAGAAGTTCGGATTCGGCAAGGAAGATAGGAATACGATTAGTCGCAATCAATAATTTATAATTGAAAGAAAATTCATAAAATATATATAACTACTTTAGAAAAATATTTATAATACTTAGAAAACTCTATTTTATTGGTTAAAATAGTTTTTAGATAAATACTTGGAAATTAAGAATAATCATTTAGGAAAATAATTATTGTTTAGAAAAATATATATTTATTTAGAAAATATTTGCAGGCTTATTAGAAGTATATTTACAAGCATAAATAAAACCCCTTTAAGAAAATATTTAGTTTAGAAAGTTATTGAATAAAAAATAGTAAATAATAATTTTAGGAAGTACTCGATAAAATATATTCTAGCCAAATACCTATTTTCTAAAGAATATTCATTCACTAAAACTCACTACTATTATTCACCAAATAATATATACATATATTATATCTATATATATATATATATATATATATATATATATATATATATATATATATATATATATATATATATATATATATATATATAGTTTTAAAAATTATTAAATAACAATACAATATACATTTATAAGGCCCAACATAATATAATCTCATAAAACGATTTTAATGAAAATCCCAATATAAAGCCCATAGAATTTGAAGCAATTTATAATATACAAAGCCCACCATATTAAGAAATATGCCTATTTAATATAAAAGTTTATTTTAGAAAAATAGAGTTATAGAAAACATATTTAGAAAATACTTATATATAAAATATAAGCCCAAAAATAAGTTTTGATATTAATTTGTATCCCAAATCAATGAATTTCTTGTTGGGCTTAAAGCCCAATACTAACCAAGCCCATACTACCATCCAGCCCAATCTGGTGCAGCCCAAAACCCACTGGATACTAAAGCCAGCTACTATTATTCGTACAAAGTAATATGTATATACCTACAACTAATACATACTAACATACAACTAATACATACTAATATTTTAAAATAATATTAATGAAACCATTCGCTTCCTCCTATTGAAATAGAGAGAGAAAAAGAGAACAGAGAGGGAGAGAGTGAGAATGAGTGGGAGATGGAGAGAGAGAGTGATGTTAGAGCGAGAGAGAGGTTAGAGATGATCGAGAGAAGGGGATGGGAGCAGGAGAAGGGGAGAAACCTTACCGGAGGTCGGCAGCGTCAATGCGCGGAGGAGAGGCCAGGGCGCCGGCTAGGAGAAACTGGCTGGGGCAGTGCCGCCTTGGTTCTAGGCTTGGCCATGGCACACAAAACTGTCGGATCTGGTGAGATCATGGCGGACGTGGAGGGATTTGGCGATGACAGCAGTGATGGGCGAGCGTAGTCTCGACGCGGCGGCACAAAAGGTGGCGCTTCGATCGATGGGGTTGGCGGTGGAGAGAGGGAGCTCGCGTTTTGGAGGCTGCTCTAGTGGCTGAAGGTCGATCGTCGGTAAGGTTGTGCGGAGGAGCACTGGGTGGAAGTTGTGGTTCTAGTTAGGCGCGGTTGGAGAAGGTCGGGCACCGACGCGGTGGTCGACACGAGGTCAATACGTAGTCACTGGCCGCCGCGGCGCTCACCGACCTTGGCCAAAAAACTAGGGTTAAATTTTTTTTGAATTTTTTTGTTCGATAACATGCCCGAAGGTTGGACACAGGATTCCGTTGGATTTCTGTATTCATGTTCTGTCTCGGACACGAGGATGTGCTATGATGTAAAGAACTAGATGAAGAGGATGGATACAGACACGGACACGGACGCTTGGGGTTGGACCCGAGGCTGGATACGATAATTGTGGTGGTGGACATGGATGCTTCGGCACATAGTTTGTCTATTTGGCTGTGGGTTGGTGGCGGTCACAGTAGTGACCGATGGGAGGTAGACGACGTCGGCGGGTAGTGGAATGGTGGTGATGATTATGGGCTTGCGAATACACGGATACGGGAACATGGGTGAAGATGGTGATGGATATTGTGGAATAAGTGGCTGGTTTGGAATTCTTTTATTTTGGGGAAAAATAGATCTCCTTTAGATAGAAAATGAAAGCCTAAACAGATAAGGATTTGAATTTCCTAGGATAGCTCTTCCCTTTAATTTAGATCATACAAAATTTGAAAACTAGATTATCCTAATCATAATCTAATAACGGATCAAAATAATAGTTTAAAACATTATTCCTTATTATCAAAATTAATTTAAATTATATAAACTCAAATTAATTAGCAAATATTTTATTGCCATGATAATAACCAATAATTTAAAAAAATAAATTAAGATAATCTTAATCCAATAATGGATTATATTCATAATTTGAAATAATATCTAGTATTATCAAAGTAATTTTAGTAATATTTGATACTAGCAAAACTAATTAAAGTATACTTATATTACACAAAATTTTATTTGAAAATAGTTCAGAATACTTATGATGCTTTTAGAAATATTTCGAAACCAAATCATTTGCTTATCCAAAATAATAATCGAATATCTTTAATAATAAATTCTCAAGAAAAATATTTTTATTACAATTTATGATTTTCAAACCGTAAATTTAATTAGTTTTTGAAAGATAAAAATAAAAGAAAAATAATGTTTAAACGTTTCAAGAGAAAATATTTCTAATCATGATATTTAAATAAAGTAAATAGTTAGAAACAAAAATTAAAAATCTTGAAAAAGTGGTTACACTCCATAAATTCAAGGCAAAGATCACTACTGCCAACACTAGGTTGTGGGTGGGTTAGTTCCTCTCATGCGGTCGCAACTGTCTAGACGCATATGTTATCACTATTATTTTTCTCTAGAACACATCCCAGTGCCTTACCCGAGGCATCACTATAAATGGCAAAACCACCTGATCCCGATGGCAACGTCAATATAGGAGCTGTCGTCAACCTCTTCTTCAGCTCATCAAATACGGCCTGGCAGTCCTCTGTCCACGCAAATTCTATGTCCTTCTGTGTGAGCCTAGTCATCGGCTCTGCGATCCGAATGAAGTCCTGCACGAACTTCCTGTAGTACCCTACCAATTCTAAGATTCTTCGACAACAATCTTCTTCGGATCAACGGATATACCATCTCATGTCACCACGTGTCCAAGGAATTCCACCGTTGTAGAAGCATGGAATTTCAGGCGCATCTAAAAGCTAGAGGTCCTATGCGCCATAAATCTCATGTGTCCCAAATTGACATGAGCCAGAAAACTCAGCAGAATATTTGACACAGCAGAAAACAGCAAAGAAGTAAAGAGACATAAAAATTGGGCTTTTATTTCCATATGAAAGTCTATTACATGTCTAAAACTCTTTTACAAAGGAGAATTCTTTTACAAAGAGAATGAAAATCCAAAAAGCTACAGCCAGATGCATCACTTGTCAGGCGCATCATTCCAGAATCTCAGCGTAGGAGCATTCCCGTGCATAGTCAGAGCAAATCACTTCCTCGTCAGCATGTGGACACTCTAGCAGGAGGACTGGCTCTTCTAGCCTAACAAAATTGGGGTACGATAGCCCCGACCGGCGGCTCTTACAACATAACAAAAATTTGGACACGACCGCCCCGATCTTTAGATGTAATGGGCACCTTCAGCCTGTGTCGGGACACGACGATCCGGATATTTGGATACAACAGGAACTTTCACAGGCCTGTATAAAAATAGGCCCGATGGTGAATAAACCAACTCGGCACATCTTCATCTTCGGAAGGAGTTCATCATCAACTCGCCAAGACAGGGGACCGATCGAGTTCGTCTCCATGAAGAAAAGCTAAGTGAAATGAGAAATAAAACTCTTCACAAAGCTATTTATAGGTCGGGATAACCCTCGCCCATGCGCCAAGTGGCAGTCTCCTCATATTTTGTGCAATAAATTTGCATTAATGATGATGAATCTGCCTCTTCGTATTTTAGCCAAGTCAAAATAGCCATTAATGCCTTGAAGAACTAAACAGATGGGCCAATGAGGATGCTGTAACGCCCCAGTCCCAAAATACCCAGGACTAAGTACGTTGACATGCCAACTGCATACATACAAAGTATATACTCCAATATATGGAACCATCGTATGTTACATAAGCTATAAAATACGGTAAACCATGATACTAATCTCATCCACAATTAAAGAAAAAAGAATTTATAATAAACTTATGAATTATTTTTTACACAAGTCGTTGGACGGAGACAAATCCACTACCAACTAGTAAAGGAGAAGAAATACAATAAAGATAAAAGAATTTGTCGGGCGAAGCAAAAGGCGATCAAAGTGCAATCATCCTCAAAAGAGTAGATCATGGCCTTGGCTAAATCACCTACAAAAATCACAAAGGCACACACTTGGAGAGATCACCAGGTCCTCAGAGGGACGTAACAAGATACAGGAAGAACATGACATAAATACTGAATATAAAATATACCACAAATAAAACTTAGCGACAAGACAACAATAAGGTAACCTAACCGTACTAAAGTGAACATGCAGTTGAGAAACAATTCTTCGATGCATGGGTCCTGGCTGTAAATGGGATCGACATGGTTCCCGTATAGGGCACCAGGGGCCTACGTCCGTAACGTCCGAAGATCGTCAGAGGGCATCATGTGTAAGGGGGTACGTTCATAACGGTCTGGGAAATGTCAGAGGGCACCTGGAGCCTGCGTCTCCGACGGAGCTCACAGGTAAACAAGAAAGTGCAAAGAAGCCCATACATCAGGTATTGTTCTCCCCACCCAATATACCTATCTAAGTCGCATCCACGATCATGTAACTCGACTAACTGCTAAGTCTCATAACATGCCTCTATTAGCAGTTAGACCTAAAACATGCGCACTGGTGATCAGCCAACGTGTAAGGACCTCTACATGCTACTCATGTCACACATAGGTCGTGATACCATCGTGTCAAGTTTATGAATATACACAAACAATCAGTAGTCCCTTAACTTATAGGTCCATATGCAAAGACAAAAGGGAAATAGGACTAGCACTTGCAATGGGTGCATGGAAAGCAAGTAAATAAACCACGAACAACAGTCAAAGCTACTCTGAAAATAAACAGGAAATAAATATACAATATCTTAGAATAAAAATACAGATTAATTATAAACAATAAATAAGGCAAGGTATCTTGCATGGTGTGACGCTCGGTGTTGTGCGGTGTTCTAACATATCCCAATAGCCCAATAGCCATGGTCGTTGCACACAGGATCCGATTCGCAAAGAAATAGGAACGTGGGATCAGTCGTGATCAAGATTTGACAATAGAGGAGAATTTAGAGAGGAATTATTTATAATACTTGGAAATATATTTTATTAGTTAAAACTAATTTTTACGAAAATACTTGAAAGTATTTTTATGTATAATAATAATTTGGAAATTATATTTTATTAATCAAAATACTTGTAACTAAATATGTTGAAAGTTTAGTAGTCATTTTAACACTAAATTCCAAACTTGTGTCAAATATAATTTTTAGACCCAAAATAATATTTAAATAAATATATTAATTTATTTAGGTTTAAAACCCAAATTTTAAAAGGAATGCAAGCACAATCCTATATTATAGATAGAATAGATCCTTTGGAAATAGTAGCATATATATTTAAATATTTTGTTTTGCTAATGATACAAAAAGAATAACAATTTATCATATGATTATATATGTAGCCAGGAAAATAAAGAAAATAAGTATAGTGATAACTAATAATACTAACTGTCTATTTAAACAAATAGTAATAATAATAATAATAATATAATATTAATATTAATATCATCAATAACCTTTAAATAAGTAATTACTAGGATACATTATATATATTATATATAAATAACTCGCTCTTTACATCTCTAGTTCCAATGAAACAACTATGTGAAATAAAGCCATGTCCCTTCACTTGTATGCATGAGGAGGAGCGTGTGTTAATGAAAAGAAATAAAAGGAGTTGAGAGAGAGAAACGAGTGAGCGAGAGAGAGAAGGGGTGGGTTTGAGAGCTCGAGAGTGCGAGAACGGGAAGCGGAGAGGGGGACTTATCGGCGGCGGGTTCTAGTTGGAGGATCTCCCAACGCACTCGAGGCAGCGATTGTGCAGCAGCGAGGGCGGTGGGAGATCGGCCGTAGGATGGCAGAGGTTGTCTCTGCGCGGTATGACGTGCGAGGTGGAAGAGAAGATGGAGGCACGACGGGTTCTCGCCGGCGGATGTCGGCGCGCACGGAGGGGCGCCCACGGCTGGCACGGAGAGGAAGATGGAAAAGCGAGCGGAGGAAGCCTGGGGGAGGCACTCGGCTGCTCGGCCACGCCCGACGCCCTGGGTGCTCTGACGCGGCGAGGACGGAACGGAGGACGGATCGGCGTGGTCGTCGATGCTGTTTTTCACCAGGTTGTTGGTCACACACGTAGGGTCTAGCGGTATCTCACGGTGGCACGGTGATGTTCGATCGACGCGGCCACGGGAGAAACAGGTACATGTTTTCAGTTAACTTCATTTCGGTGGTGTTAGGTTGTGTGGCCGATGGCGGTAATTATGGTACGGCGGTGAGAATTGGGGACATGATTCATGTCACGGGTTCTGGGGGTCGTCGACCGACGATGGTCGAGACAGACGGCAGCCGGGTAGTGATGGTTATGGTGGACCGGGTGTTTCAGGGAAGTGGTCGAAGTGGTGGTTGGTTTCTGGTCGGGATAAAAGGGAGACGTTGATGATAATATTGACGACGGTAGTGGCGGTAGGATTTGGCCAGAGTGGCCGGTTGGTGGTGTTGTATTTTTGGTGGCGGTGGTGCTTTGGGCTGATGATAGTGGTGCATGTGGTGAGAAGGAATGGGAAGGGAGGAGATTGGGGTGCTGGTAGAGGGGGTATGGCTGTATCGATGGTGTCCGGGGTTGTCGGACATGGAGAAATAATGTATTTGTACAAATAGAAAAATATAGTGGATGGGAAGGGGGATACTGACACGAAGCACAATTTGGAGTCGTGAAATTTATGGAAAAAGAGAGAGAATGAGCCTCTTCTTATATAGGAGGTGGAAACTCCTATTTAGATAAGGACTAGGATGCTTTAAACCCCAATGGATAATTCCATCGATTTAAAATTTAAATCATCAATATCTGAATCAAATCTAGATAAACTTTCTTTAATTTAAAGTCTATTTAAAATAAAATCTTTTTCAATTTAAATTATCATAAATAATCCAAAATTAAATTAAAAAAAATTTAAATATATTTTTCATAATTATTAAAATATAATAATAATTACTTTCGAAAATCAGGATAAATGTTTAAATATTTGAAATATCATTTTACAATTATAACTCATTTTCGTAAAATCAAAGTGGACATGAAATAAATTTCATGTCACTCGCACACAAATGATATATTTACATAAAATAATAGTTTTCTAAATTACTACTTATATTTGTACCATAAATTAAAATAGCCTTTTTATATTAAATAAATAAATAATATTTGTCAAATCTCGACATGACGCAATAAATCAAAATAAAATACCTATTTTCTATACGAAGAAATATTTTAATAGAACCTTTGTGTATATAAATATAACATCGCATATACATACTCGCACACAACGCACAAATTTAAACAAAAATTTCAATATCAAATTTATTTTAAAAAATTGTAGTAAAAATTTATGGTGTTTACATCCTACCCAACTTACAAAAATTTTGTCCTCAAAATTTAGGAATAATTAGAAGGTAGGAAGGGTTGATTGATAAGAAATTACGATTTAAGTCATTGGGTGAGTAGTCGAAAGGCATACCATGAAAACAAGCAATTCACAAATTGGATATCTAAGAAAATAAATCGATGGGTGTAGTTTAGAAATGATCATGCACATGACATCCTGTTCAGTATCTAATTTGAATATTGCAATTCACATACGCATAACCTTACATAGGTAATAGGATCCCACTACTAAAATATGTTCTATTAGCGACGTTATGTAGCGACGGATTAAAATTCCGTCGCTAAAAATATTAGATAGCGACTCCCTACAATTGATGTCGCAAACCGTCGCTGAATAGCGACGTTCAGCGACACTATGAACGCGACGTCGCTGAACAGCGACGTCCAGCGACATAGTATAAAAATATGTCGCCTATATTAAAATTTTTGCGACTATTAGCGACGTCAACTGGTGACGTCGCTAACTATTTTACTTAGGGCACGCTGTGCTCTTTTTCCCCCCACTCGAAAATTTTTCCCTCTCCAAATTTCCTCCCCCTCTCCAAATTTTCTCCTCCGGCGACTCCCCCCCCCTCCGTGATTTCCTCCGGCGACTCCCCCCCGGCGACCCCTACCCCGTCGTGGTCCTCCTCCTCCTCCTCGAGCTCCTCCTCCTCTTCGTCAGGTAAACCCTAACCTAACTCCTCCTCCTCCTCCTCCTCCTCCTCCTCCTTCTCCTCTCCTACGGACACACACACACACACACACACGGACACACACGGACACGGACATACACACACACATACACACACGGACACTGACACACACACACACACACACACACAGTCACAGACACACACGGACACGGACACACACACACACACAGACATAATCAGTATAAAATATTTTGAAGTAAAATTAACTTTGAGTTGGGTGAGCATTTATTATAGTAGGATGTGTGTAATTATTAGTGGTTATTAATTGTATTAATGGGAAGGTATGTAATTTACGTACGTTATCTCTACTTTTCAATTAATTAAGTAAAAAAATTAAATAAATCCAAAACTAACTCTTAATCGTAATAAAAAAATTAGTCTAGATGAGCCATCACAACTAAAAATTAAAAAATATATATCTAAGTATCTGTCGGAATGAGATTGAATTCCTATTCTATCCATCGATCTGCACCCATACACCAATTGACTCCGTCGTACGTTGCAAGTCTCGATTTGTGATGTGCAATGGCTACTTGTCATATACTCATCTTGTGAAGATTTGAGTGTTCGAAAATTCTATACATGAAGAAAGGGGGGAAAGAGCTAGGGATGCATGGAACCCTTCACAATGATAGCAAATTTCAGTACCAATTATCATGATAATACCCCTCTTCTTCTCCGTTCTAGGCATGGTGCATGCAAAGATGTCGGTGGGTCCGGAAGAATGTCACCATCGCGAGTGGCTAGTCCGAGTAAAACTTTCATACAAAAGAGGGTATCAAAGTTTTGATACACTCTATATATGACAAGTGGGCCCTCCCTCAATATATATATATATATATATATATATATATATATATATATATATATATATATATATATATATATATATATATATATATATATATATATGAGCCTCAAAAAAAAAATATGAGCCTCTCCTCCGGCTCCTCTGGGTCGAGCTCCCTCCGCCGTGGCCCTCTCTCTGGTCAAGCCACTCCCCTTGGCTCTCTCTGGTTAATTTTATTTCTGATTAGGCTTGTGATTTGAGAATGGGATATTGGACATGGGGTTCGATTTAAATTGGTTTGATGAAAACTCAGGAATTTGGTTTGCTGTTCTTCCTTGAACTGAATTGAACTGATTCCTTTTGATGAGTTATAATAATCCCCACATGTTTTAGTTTATGTTTACTGCAGGATTGCTTAATTAGAATAGGCTATATGTTTGAGTATGAGAAATTGGAGTGTGTGTTGGTTCTCGAAGACATGCAGGACTGGGAACTGATTTCCCTTCCTATTTTCCTGAGATGTATTCTCAGTTTCCTTAGATTGGACTAAGAGTTGACAAAGTCAACTATAGGTCAACCCTTGACCTACTTTGACCTTGTTTGACTTTGTTTGACTTAGGTTGACCTTGTTTGACTTTGTTTGACTTAGTACAACCTAGTTTGACCTAGATTGCATATCATTGTTATTAGTAACTGTCCGCTACTAATGTGTGTCCCATAATAAGACATTATATACGAATTTGTGCCTGTTGGATAATGTGTGTCCATCTTTGCAGAATTATTTTCAAATGGATATGAATTACTACTTGCGGAATCGTTCATGGATGTACAATCGTCGTCCTGATGATATGTGTGGTGTGCGGGATGAATACATAGCGGAAGTAGAGCAGTTCCTACAGTTTGCTAAGGCGTTCCCTCAGTACATGGACGGCACCAAAATTAAGTGTCCGTGTGTGAAATGTCATAACGTGAAATATTATCCAGAAGTGGAAGTGACATATCATTTGTACTCGAGGGGTTTCACGCCTAATTACTATCAGTGGACCGCACACGGAGAACTTGTATCTTTAGCATCAGAGCCGGAGCCTTACGTTGAGCCGTATATGCATGCGGGACCTAATTTTGTTTCAGATAATCATGCATACGACGACGGGTGCGTGAACATGGTTTTCGACGCTACGGGACCTAGTTTCGTTCATGATGCACCTGAGGAGGCACCGAACGCCGATGCTGCACAGTTCATGGAGTTGCTGGAGAATGCAAGGACTCCATTGTATCCTGGTTGTGAGGATCATTCACCGTTGGAGGTGGTTACAAGACTGTTGAGCATTAAGTCAGATTTTAACATGTCGCAAGAATGCTACAACCGAGTGTTGGAGTTGATTATAGAGATCTTGCCGGCGGGTGCTAAGTTGCCTAAAGACTTCTACCGGTCTAAGAGGATGGTGAGATCGCTCTGGATGGGATACGAGAAAATCGATTCCTGTCGCAATGGGTGCATGCTGTACTACAAAGACGACAAGGACGCAGATGTGTGCAGATTTTGTGGTGCTGATCGCTATAAGACAACTAGTACAGGAAGGTCTACCGGTGCAAGAAGACCGACCGATTCAATGCACTACTTGCCTTTAACGCCGCGGTTGCAAAGATTATTTATGGTGAAAGAGACGGCCGAAAATATGAGTTGGCACATGCGAGAACAGATTGAAGGAGTGTTGGATCACCCATCCGATGGAGAAGCGTGGAAGCACTTTGATCGAGTGTATCCAGATTTTGCTTCAGATCCGCGAAATGTCAGGTTAGGACTATCTTCTGACGGTTTTACTCCTTTTGGGGTGGAAGCACTTTGATCGAGTATATTATACAACTTTTGTATTTTACTTCTTGTAGAGGACCTATTTCTATCCACCACACCGGGCGGCGAGGATCGAGGGCCAATTTTCTGCCGTCATAGCCAAGCTCATCCGTGATGCGATCGACGACCAGAAGCGTCGTGATCGCGCCGGACGTCCGATCCAGGGTTGGATTACGCCAGAGCAGTGGACTGCGATGAAGGCTAGATTCAGCGAGCGCCAGTACCAGGAGCGGTCTGAGAAGGCCAAGGTGGCACGGTCGAGCGCCGGTAAGTGGTGTGGCGGCTCCATTCCGATGACGGAGCATTTTCGTCGTCTGGTACGTTTCCTATGACGGACATTAATTTATATATAGTTCGATATAATGTTTAATACTAATAATAGATAATATATTTTAACAGGTAAAGAAGGGTGAGGACCCGAACATGGTGACCGTCTTCCTGGTCACCCATCGGAGGGCTGGGGACTTCATTGACGAGAGGGCGACGCAGGCATATGTAAGTTCTATTCAACTAATATTTACTGACTATAATTTAGAAAACAGGAAAATAGATATCAATATAGACTTTAGTAAACACTTACACGTTAGCAAACATGTTCTAGGCCGAGTTTGTTCGGCTACAGAAGGAGGCGGCTGATGCTGCTGCTGCTGCTAGTGCGCAAGCAGAGGGAGGGGCTGGTACTTCCTCCCAGCCGCCTGCAGAGCCATCGCCGGACGAGCTCTGGATGACCGCCGTTGGCGGTCTTCAGAAGGGTACGTACTACGGTACGGGATCCTACGGCGCGTATTTGGCTTCGGAGTCATC
Source organism: Iris pallida (assembly GCA_029216955.1). NCBI lineage: Eukaryota > Viridiplantae > Streptophyta > Magnoliopsida > Asparagales > Iridaceae > Iris > Iris pallida. The sequence continues at coordinate 23,751,690 of JANAVB010040419.1, read as the reverse complement.
CCGGGCCCCCTCTGTCAGTGCGCAGTCTCTGGCTACGCAGGCGTCATCACGAGCTGAGGATGTTCGTCGTCAGATCGAGGAGCTGCGTCGCGAGTTGCAGCAGCAGATTTCTGATGCGGTCGAGCGACGATCCGACCCTCCGATCGTCACCGGACGATTTGATGCGGTCGAGCGCAGTATACAGGAGCTGATGAGTCTGCATCAGGCTGCAACTGCCAACTTGCAGACGCTCACCGAGTCTACGCAGCGCACGGAGCGTAGACAGCTCGAGCTGGACGGATCGCAGAGGAGCCTTTCTCTCTCAGTCGCTCAGTATACTGAGAAGGTGGTGAGTGCCCTTGCTGCGCATGGTGAGCGTCTGCGAGAGCTGGAGCAGGTACGTCCTCCGGGTCCATCGACGGCGTCGACTCCAGATACTGCACTGCCTCCGGTGCCGACTCCAGACATTGTACTGCCTCCTACTGCCCCTACGGTACAGCTCACCCAGGAGCAGTATGACTACATTCTATCCCAGTTGCGCGGCAGGGGTCCGCAGTGATTTTATTGGTTTTTTATGACTTGTATGTATTGGCCCTATGGGCAAATTGTTTATTCATACACTGTTGTTTATACACTTGGTGGGAGACTTTTTATCATCTTCCATTTTTATTTGACTCTATTGGATGTTTGTGAGGATGTGTGTCTTTGATATTTACTTTGCACTGCCTCCTATTTTTATTGTGATATTTACTGTGATATCTGCGACGGGATGACAAATATACCTACGCTGGGTTATAAGCGATGATCTGATATACAAAGGAGATGCTGCCGAAATTTTAAAAAAATATATTGTGTATTTTTGTTATGATGTGTGTCTGTGTTTACAGTGAATGTGAAATACAGTGTTCGGAACCATCAACAGTTTCGATTACTGTTGTATGTTTTATCTTGGATAGAAATAGCAACAGTTCAGGGTGCACTTCTGAGAGCTTCATTTTCACGTCCTTCACTTTCTCGGACGTCGTAAAGGTTCCCGAGAAGGTGAAGGACGTGAAGAGGAAGCTCTGAGAAGTGCACCCTGAACTGTTGCTCTTTCTATCAAAGATAAAACATACAACAGTAAGCGAAACTGTCGATGGTTCGAACACTGCACTTCACACACACTGTAAACACAGACACACAACATAACAAAAATATCAATTATATTTTTTTAATTTTTTTTTTATATTAGCGACGTATAGCGACGTTCTGCGACGTACTGCGACGTCACACAGACGTCGCTATACGTCGCTAACTAGCGACGTTACGTCGCTCGACGTCGCTAATATACGTCGCTACGATGCCCACGTGGCCACGTGGATGCCATGCCTCGTCATCATTTACAAACTTTTGAAGCGTCGCTAGTGGTCGCTTTACGTCGCAATGTTGGCGACGTACTTATACGTTGCTCTCTGTCGCTCATTTGGCGACGTCTAGCGACAATGGATGCCGCGTCGCAAATAGCGACGTTCGGCGACGAAATTACCATCTGCGACTTGCCTATAAGCGACGTAGTTTTTTTGTCGCTAAATACGTCGCAAATCAGTGTTAGCGACGTACTGCGACGTATTTAGCGACGTCTCCTGATGTCGCTAATCTGGGTTATTTTAGTAGTGTCCATAACTCAATCATTGAAATCAAATTTCGCGTTTGATATCACTACAAGAAAAATGACGTTTGTTGATGGTTTATTTCTCGACGGTCGTGAAAAATCGTCAAAAAATGGATTATCTTGACGGTTTTAGCCTTACGTCAAGAAAAGTCTTGTTTTATGTCAATCTAACAATTTTAAAGCATAATAGTTGACGGTTTTTGAGGATCCGTCAAGAATTATCATTTTATTTAGTGACGGTTCGATAATAACCGTCAACTAATATATGTGCAAAAAAATTGGTGCAATTTTTTAGCTGTCATTTAGGTAATTTTTTTGAAATTATTTTTATAGCAGATCTATGTTTACGTTTATCCTTCAATCCCATTTCTATTTATTTCCCGATCCCTTTCTCTTCTCTCAAATTCTCCCACTATCTCATCCACGAGTAGATGAAGAAGGAGAACCAAAACCAACGAGCCCCTCTTCCTCCTCCTCCTCATCCTCATCCTCCTCTTCCTCTCCTTCTTCAACCCATCATCTTCTTCTCCTCCACCTCCTCCTCCTTCTCGTCTCCTTCTTCTCCTCCAGCAGCAAAGCCGAGCAACCCACCTTCAATCCATAATTTATGCCATGATTTCTAATTTATGCCATTAATTCATGATTTTTTGGAGGCACAAAAAGGGATCATCAAAAAAGATGTAAGCAAACCCTAATTTTTTTTTTATTTGTTCATTTTTTCTTTCTTTTTTAGGGTTTGTTTGATGTTTGTTGATGTTAGCTCTAGCCGGTCGACTGGAGGAGTTAGCTCCAGCCGGAGAAAATCTTCGGATTGATCTCCTGGATTTGCACAACAACATCACAGGAGAAAATCTTGGGATCGACCACTTGTCTTTGCACCGCTTGTCCCCTCTCAGGCCCTCCGATTTGTATGCATTCCAGATGTTTGAATTAATGTCCAGCTCATTATTTTTTCTTCCTCTTTTATTTGATTTGTTTTCATTTGTAGGCTAACAATTTCTCCAATCTTCCAGGTAGAAAATGGGGGTTTCCGAGATTTGTAGGGGACTGTGCTAGTGGTCACAGGAGATCAAATCCCGGAACCACTTTGGAGCAGAAATCTTCGCGTTGTTGCATGGTATATTTTGCAAACTTTGCTCATTTACTTCCAATTCATGGAATTCCAAATTCACTGTAAAGAACAAACAAACCTTAGAAGAAAACAATACTGTCATGCTACACGGGCTTGTCCACTATGTGCTTCCCAAGACGATGTCTGTATTAGAGACAAAAATCTTTTTTTCCATTGTGAATGATTCCCCCAATGCTACATAGTAATTTCTGCTTGGTACATTTATCAAGTACATTAAAACAGGCGTTCTAGTTTTCTCAAACGTTCTTGGCATATAACTAATCCACTTTCAAACCTTTCCAATGCTAGCTTCAGTTACTCCATATAGCTCTGTTCTAGAGTATAGCATAGAATCTGCAAAGATGTGCTTTGGGTATATTATTCATCAACTTAAGGGATGCATGAGGATAAAAGGCACCACTAAATTTTCATAAAGACGCACAGTTCTGTGATCGTCCATAATATGCATTTTTTGCTGGTGATATTTGGGTTCCAATCCAGCATTCTATGTGCAGTATGAAGTTAATCTACTAGTTCACTAGTAGAAACATGATACATATCTTTTGTTGTATTTAGATTAAAAACATTATAGTCTTACCCAAATATTCTTTGATCAACCATATTTCTTGACATTGACTGGAACGAGTATACTATAGGCCTTAAATTCCTTGTTTGGTTCATGTGTACTATTATTGGTAACCTAAAACAGTATGGATTTAGTACAGGGCAAAAAAGGAAAAAAACTAGTTTAAGGTCTTGTTTGTACCACATTTATCTACAACATTTTGGTGCCGCTTTTTAAAAATAAAAATAAGCAGCAGTTCAAATAATTAGTACAAAACCCAGTAT